>JBBPTV010000056.1:0-64873 GCA_038094275.1 Tubosaeta brunneosetosa
ATGAGAGTTCGTCAGCTGTCTCGTAGGTAAACCGACGCTATCGCATTGTGTTGCTGACGAAGATAATATACAGCTGGATTGGAAGTTTGTCGTTTTTCCTGATAGTCGCAATGGGCCCAATGAGTGGTTCTCTCTTCGATAAGGGATATTTGTGAGGCTGGCGCTATTGCTTCATTATTCCGGGTTCTCACCGTCACAATAGCTATCATGTATACATCACGGGTGCTATCCTCCTATCTCTCTCTATCTTCACTTTGTCCCTCGTGCAGCCGGGACAATACTATCAGGTGTGGCCAACAGAATGCAATTCTTCTCGCATTGTACTTGAACGTGTACAGGTCTTGCTTGCTCAGGGTCTCGGATCTGGGATTGGTCAGGGATTGATGTATGTCCCAAGTTTTGCAATCCTCTCGCACCACTTTCGCTATCGGAAAATGGCCATGATGACCATCGTCGCTTCGGGTGCTGCACTTGGTGGTATCGTCAATTCGATCATGTTGAACAAGTTGTTGAACGGTCTCATGGGGTTCAAGACAAGTGTACGAATTAGCGCAGCGTTTATCACGGCTTTACTGCTATTGTCGTGCATCCTCATGCGCACTCGGTATAGTGCTGTACGTCAAGACGTCGCTTCGTTCAGCTTCTGGAGGTCAACAAAAAAGTGCTTTACAGAGATGCCGTCCCTGTTAACGATTATCGGGTATGCCATTTATTCACTTTCCTTAGGAATGGCAGGCTTGATTCGGAGTTGACCTTGCCTTCAAGGTTCACACTCTTCCAGGTGGCATACCTATACCCGTTTTTCTACTTTCAGGTAGATGCTGTGAAACACAAGCTTAGCGACTCTTTTTCATTTTATTCTGTATATCCGATGTTCTTACAGGGCGAAATTGTTGAACTGATCGCAAACCACAGCTTGTCATCGTCAATGCTGGCAGTTTCTTCGGTCGCGTCGGAGCCGGCCTGTTGCTCCAGTTTATCAGTGTGGTCGACCTGACGATCATCACCATTGTCGCATGTGCGGTCCTCATCATCGGTATGATATGGCTCAGTTCAGCAACCAGTATTGTTATACTTGGTGTGCTGTACGGCTTCTTTTCCGGAATGAGTGAGCGTTCTATGTGGGTTCTCAGGCGTCATGCTCAAAGCGCAATGCCCTAGATATTGCAATGATGGCACCAATGTTCGGACTGATGTCAAACTCTGCAGAGCTCGGGTTTGTTGCTTAGACCTTTCCTTATGTTTTGGAGAATGACCTAGCATATCTTAGAGTACGGATGGGCGTGAGCTTTGCAATTACAAGTGCGTCATTATTTTCCCTATCTCGCACTCACTTTCTGGCTACAGTTCATGAATTGACGTTGGTTCTCGTCTGCAAAGGTATTGGTGGCTTAGTAGGTGAGCCGGTATCGATCTCCAGTGTTGTGAAAACAGAGACGACGTTCCTTTTTTTTTACTTCAGGTCCCCCGATCTGTGGTGCCCTCCTGACGGGCCATTATCTGTGGTGGGCCCCTGCAATCTTTTGTGGGGTATGGTTGTCCCCTCTGTCATCAATGATAATAGATGACCTTGAGACAGGCAATCGCGTTGATAAGTGGAGTCTTGTTCGTTGGGGTACGTGTCTCATTCACCCGCGCCCGCAGTACTGTCTCAGTAGAGAATTGCGCGAGTGGTGAAGGTGAAAAGACGACTTGAAGGTATGAAAAATAGGAAGCGTTGCAAACACGAGTCCTACTAGATGCTTCACCGATGCAGTCGCTTCTGTATTACCAATTTGAGACAGGTCTCCAGTAGATCCCCACGCACCACAGACCGTACCCTAGATGTATTCTCAGGTCCAGACACAAGTACCATGCCACTGCTGGCAAGCCATCAACGACACGATGAACGTAGATGACAGACGGGCCTACGAAAACAACGAATATGGCGTGTCTTCGATATCAATTACTGGATAGAGTGAAACCTTCAGTATCTGATCCCACTTGCCCAAGGTCGAGCCAACCTCATATTTGGCCTGGTGCTCCAACCCCTTGTAGTTGCTTTCTCGACTCGTCACTAACAGCTCATGATCATCCGTAGGGTATAGAACATACCCGGAAGGATCTTATTTACGTCGAGCCTAACCAAAATATTTATTTCGTTCGAAACTTGCACACGTCTGCGTCCCCTTGCAGTGAAACATCCACCTGAATTCCTCGGCCGTCATTGCTTTGGAGAACTTCACGGACCTTCCGCAGACAACGAACCCACTTACACATTAAACGCGAGCCCATCCTTACGAGGAATGTCATCAACAAGCGGCGTCAATGGCAACGAACATTGTTAAACCAACAAGGGATGCTGTGCACGAGAAGAATGAGTGCTGCGGTGAAAGATGAAGCAGGAGGACTAACCGAAAGCAAACAGCTGACCGAGGCAGCACTGGAAGGAAGCGCGTATATGCACCAAGTGCAATAAGCACTTGATGCCTTGAGACTTTCGTCCTTTGGAATGAGAATTCGGCCGAAGGCTGATGCTGAACGTCCGAGTGACCGACTTCATGACGGATGTCCAAATGATCATCCTAGCAGGTGAGCGTGCACCTGAAAACGAACAGCGATCGAGGGTCGCCGCGCAGATAGCATGGCATGACAAAGCCACATACAAGCCGGCGTTCAGCTAGCCAGACTCGCATTGGCTGAAACGCATTCCCTGGAGCAAAGTGATCTTTCAAATGTCGGTCATTTGCGCCTCTTTCTCACTGTGGTCTGCAAATGAAATGTCCTGCGTACAACCAACCAGAGATTCACTGAACGTGAGTCATCACTACGATGAGTATCATCCGACGAAAGCCCGGATCATCGTCAACTCTCCGTGGTGTGCTATGCACGTGCAAACCAAAGCCTGGGTACTGGAACAAATCGACAGGCAAGGCCAGAAAGTATAAGCTGACGGAGGAAAGGCTCCGCTACTATAGGATGCAAAAAGCTGTTCACGAAGGCTAATGCACGATGCCTAACTGCCGGGACTGGGATGGATGGATGTGAAAAGGAACGAATGCTTCGTATCGCGTGACGTCACGCGTCACCCAGACAGTTGACCTCGTGTGTTCATTTTCATACTCGTCTTTCTTCGCTTTCACGAATTTGCGCAGATGAACTACAAGGAACCATGCCCATGTATCGACTCGTTCATCATTCTAGCCATAGAGGAGGCATTTCCGGATACCATGGAACCATGCTTCATTTTGAATGACAGGGCTGGCTCTCTCGCGGCGAGAGAGCATGCAGAAAACGTCATACCATGAGACATACGGGATGGTGGTGCGCACAGTCGAAATTTGTTCTGGTTGCAGGATGAACATCGCACGCCCGACGGGGTCGCCTGGCGACTTGTACAAACGATGAGGGTCGATCTAGGTATCGATATCTCATTCTCACCACACGATAACATGGCCGCAGTTACAGGGTAACTGTACAATCTGCAACGGCGAGGGCCGCTCGACACCGCATTTTCACACGAAAGTCAAGGATCGAACTGCAAACCCGTACATTACTCCATGTGCAATCTACGTAGGGATTTGGAGCATTGTTCCAGATGCCGCGGGGTCCACAGTAACCCCGATATGCCTGTGTGGTGCCACTCTACAAACTGCTCGCTTTTTATGTGTCTCGTGGCGCCCCTGAACTCATCATGAAGCTTTCGTCGGCTAGGTGTCTCAAATTTTAGGTCTACTCAGGCGGATTAAACGTGCGTTGATGCTCCACTATTGCACATCGCGTTTCCACGATCTTACGAGACCTAGACCGATGGCTTGCCCGTTCTCACGAATTGCCCTGGACGATGCACTCCACTAACTTAACCTAGCAATTTAGAGTTGACTGGAGAGAGTGCGTTGACACGCGTTCTATTCCCGCCATAGCGCTCGATCTCCGTCGCGCCTTCTTTCATGCTCCTGCCGTGTAGTTCCCAACAGGCCAGCGGTCTGTCCGGCTCAGGACCTACTGCCGACTGTCGTCATGCCCCATTGAGATGAGAGCTATTTTCTAGCGTCAAAATGTCTCGCTCCGTTCTGCATGGAATCTGACACGTCCACGCCACCCTCAAACAACGGATTTCCACACGATTGATCTGACATGGCAACTCTCCCTCGAGCACCTATGTTCTTCTGATCGGAACCAGCAGTCGAACCATCCCTCAGATCGGGTGTTCATTATCTATTTGGCCCTAGGTAAAGGTGATGATCGAATAACAAGATGTTGAACTACGGGTTGTTTCCTTATTCTGTGTCGACGAGCCTAAATCTGTACCTCGGCGCTTATCCTCCATTGTTCTCACCGAGCCTTGTGACTTGCCTTGGTCCGGACTGTTCGCCAATACCACTGTTATTCTCTAATGCATGATAGACATCCTTGGTGCCAGAAAGGCCATATTCTATTGGGGCACGCGTGCACGTCTACACCTACGACGCTCATCTCCTACCGAAAATATAGATCGAACCGAAGTTCCTCCGCAAATGGAACCGTCAATCGATTCATCCTCGTCGGACTTGTCAGTATCAAGCGCAGAGATGACGACTAATGTTGATACATGCGCTGCGACCATGGATATCTTCCTCCGCGATCTTCCTTCCATGAAGGCACGTATCCGGGCAGTTTTCTTGGCTTTCCAGACGGATCTTCCACACTGGTTTTACTCACGAACCATCAGATGCCATACGATGTATGGGTGCCTCGGAAAAGGCCCACCTGACCACATCAGAAGCCGTCGGGAATCTTTCCGAAGATCTACGGGGTCAGGTTGTTTTCAGATTTCGGGCGGATATAACCGCCCAATTACTTCAGCGTGTAATGCTGTGAGTCCTCATCCTTGACGAATCTAAGATATGAGAGTAGATCGAAGCGACGACGCCGTTGGAATGCCATGCGACGCATTGTGCTGCATCTGCGCGGCAAATTTGCTCCCAAAGCAGGGAGACGTATGGCGAATTTTTCGAGTTTTTGCTCCCGCTTCCCCGTCGGTTCGAGCTGTTACCCCGTTAGTCCAGATCAGACCCTTTTCTTCCACCACCCTCCCGTGCACACATGACGACGCGTACGTACGAGCGCGGAGGACAGCTTCGCCACTTTACCCCATCGTGAACGCCGAGGGGCGCCCCGCGTTGAGCCATTCACAGCCATATCCGAGGTCTAGCCGGGTCTGTGGCTCCCTTGGAACAGGAACGCGGGCAAGGATGCAGGCACAGACCCGGACGCGTAGCCGTGACGGATCTCGGATCTCGACTTCTCAAGACCTAGCGCGTGACCAACGCGGGCGTGTAAACACGCGTGTGCGGACGTGAAACTACCCCAGTGACACCCCGACGGACACAACTCGGGGTTTGTTGGGCCCGTCAATTAGTGCAATCATAACTGGACAAAGGCACTATAGGGTCGATTCGCGTCTGAAGCACCCCGTCGCCACATATTTCGGAGGATTTCGTCCGAGGTGCTCGCCAAGTGGACGATCACCCATGTGCAGTTCGTGTGAGCCACAGCATCTCATGATGCTCTTGGTGAAATGAGAAACCAGGTCCATGACATGTTGGCTGCGGCAGGAGTATTAATACGCTCGGAACGTTTTATCCGAGGTAAGAGAGTGCACTATGTATATTTGGCTAACCTTTGTAAAAGAAGTTGACGGAACAGTGAAATTTCACTATAACGAGAACATGGTCTCTAGAGTGCATGATCCGAGACAGCCCGAACCTCACCCTCACATACTTACAATTTACGTCATTTCTCACAATGGGCAAATAGAAAATTGGAAGATTCGGTATTGCCATGTGGCTCACTAAGCCGAAAGCTTCGTCTTGATGAATAGTAGTCAACGAGATCTAAGTGAAAGGTTTTTGCCATCAATCCACAGGATGCGGCACCGTGGTGGATTAATGAGGGATGCTGTGGATCAATTCAATCTAGAGGGCAAGACTTAATAGCAGCCACTGATGGGTCCGGGGGCAGCCACGACGACACCACCCAGGGTCCGCTCTCTCTCCATGTAGTGTCCAGTGTGGATTCCGGCTTCTTGGATCACAATAATGACTAGAATGGGAAACCGCTCAGGGAGCTGGAACCTATACCGGAGCTGAACACCAAGGCGTATATATTTTACTTTTGAAATATGGTCTGTAGCCTGCTTTGTGGCGGTTTTGGCTTGCTTCCGCGATCAATGACTCGATTTAGGAGGGCTCCGAGCAAGATCAATCCAGTTGGGTGGATGAAATCTCATCCCTGAAGGCCTGAAGGTCGACGAGGCATTGTGCAAGGAAATCCAATGGATAATGTGGTTCCGGTACTGTAATCCGTACTTGTGACTTTGGTGACGTCGGAGATCCGCCGCCAGACCGTGGGCCACGTCATGCCTCACAAGTACAGTCACGATGATTCCCGGCTTCGGAGCCAACACATGCCTTGCATGGCGATTGGATCATCATGACAAATGTATCGTGCATGATTGAATTTGGGCTCCTCGAGGCATGCCCAAAGACCAGCGCATATCTTCAGGGATTGTAGATTGAAAGATACAGTCAGCCATACGTGGAGCGAGGCGACCACTCACCCTCCGTCGTCTGATCCGCAGTAGTCGTGCCTGAGCGGGCCATACCCGCTGCCCATGCCACATTATCATGGGCGCCGCTCACCAGCACACGCCCTAGCACATCCCATCACGGTGTGATCGCCAAATGAGACGCGTGAACAAAAGGGCATGACGTCGGACTTTTGGTGCATGTGACTACTAAAATCTGGACAGGGCCTCGAGGCGCACACGCCGTCCACCCAGCCGTTGCGCCCATCGTTGGCAAATATCCCTCAGCCAACACTATTGCCTTTTGCTCTCCCCTTGGCCACGTCCGTCCCTGCGATCGGAGTCGTAATCAGCTGGCGTCGAAAGAGGGCAGTGTTGGGCCATCTGCGAATCTGCCCTTGCACATTTGATTCCGCCAAACGAGGGCGAGGGAGCTCCAATGGTGTGGATCGCCCGCGCGCGTACGCTTGAATGCAATCATGGGGGGCTACGTTGCAAGGCCGGATCTGGTTGTCACGTGTGCAATTCTCTGGCAGTCCCCTGAAACTTTCTGATGCGCCGTCAGCTCCTGTGCTTGCTCGAGATGGTATACAGAGTGCAGTGCTTTCGTGCGATGGTACGACGACGGTGAGAGGACGATAAGGTGAGAGCGCAATTTGGCAAGGTAAATATTCATCCGCCCGACGTACGCCCAATACCATGTCGAGTATCCGTTGTGCTCGCACGGTGGAGTCATACTTGGTCAAAAATGCCCGAGTGAAGGGAGCGTATGCAACTGAAATAGAAATGGTTGCGGCTGAATGAGCAAACTCAGTTACGCACGTCTTGAACGTTAACTTTCTTGTGCATCAATGGATCCGAGCCGTCTGTTATGCCGAGATGGGTACACTCTGAAAAGAAAGCGTGACGATTAACCTGGGCACTACTGCGCCATAAACAAGTGGTATAGAGACCGAGACAGCTGAGATGCGTAGATGCGTAATACGAAACAGCATTCCTACAATTTGCAAAACCCAACAACCCCATTAGTCGCGTTTTCTCGAATGGGTATCAAATCAGATAGGAACGACCGAACTCGATCCTACTTGCCACGGGCAACCCCATTAGAAGGCAAAGACCTCGTGCTGGGACAAAAGGGTAGACATATCACATGCCATACTTTCGCTTGAGGGCTGCCCATGAGAGAGCGGCCGTTCGGTGGGAGGTGACGAACAGGTTCATGTCCTGCTCGGGGACACGGTTGATGTCGAGTCTGTTCCAGTATCGACAGAGAGTGTACACGATATCGCTCGCGTCGCGGTCACCACCACGTCTGGGTTAGTTAAATCAGCCACGAAGAGCACGGAAAGGCAGGAAAAGACTTGCATCGACCAAGCTTTCAGTTTATCACGGACAAATTCCGAGAGGGTCAGGAAGGGAATGCCTTTTATGCGCATGGTGGTGGAGGCGTCGAGGCGTCGAGGCCCATGTTCACCGGCGGGTAGTATCTCGATCTGGGATTGATGGCAGGGCATGGTGACGCGCGCCGAGATGAGTAGGATGCGCACTCACCTCGATGGCGGGTATCAGACGACGATAGGTGGCATGCAGGCTGTATGGGTACATGTAAGATGGAGGAGAGTGAAGATGTGGGTCACTTACCGGTTGCTCCATGGAGAGTGTGTGGTTGTGAAATACTCACAATTCGCAACCGCTTGGCGGACGCGGCGAAAGGGGTGGGTAGAACCCCCTTCGACGATGCAAAATATTTCCTGCTGGATGGTGAGGACACTCAAAGGCAGAGAAAAGAAGACGGACATCGCAGCGGGGGCTGTCAGACATGATAGCGGTGAGTATGGTGCCATGGAAGGCGTGAGGGATGCTGTGTACGCTCAGGAGCTGCGAGAGAGCCATAGCGGCTTCGAGGAGTCTTCTAGTTTCTGAAGACATTGTGGGGGTGGGAATGGGGAATAGACGGAGGACATGGTGGTAAAATAGCAGAGGATTATGAGGCGTATGTGTGTGCAAGGTGATCTCATCGGAATACTACCAAACTCGGATTTGTCCGATACCGTTGCAGTGCGGGGCAGCCAAACTTTGAACACGCCCCCTTTTATTTCCAAATTTGGTTTGGGGTAACCCCCCGTAATTTATTTCGTTTTTGGCATTTCCTATCGAATTATTTTTCGTCCTTTTTCTGCAACCGCGTTGATGCTCCCCCTCCGCCATGTAGCACATATTCCCTCCACCCGTGCAGTTCGTCATTTCGCTTGGAATGCATTTCTTAGACCCTCCTCTTCACCCCGCACAACACGCGCGCACACCGAGGAGGACGCAAAGGCCGATATCCTTGAAAAAGTCATGAAAAGCAGGCTTCCCTCTGATCTCATGCTTCGCTGTACGTGACTCGCCGTTGCCCGCCCATTCACCCACTCACCCTCGCGTTTCTAGGCACAATCATAGACCAACAAGGTCTGGTTTGTTTTCCCATCTGTTGCCCTTGTCTCACGACGTAATCGCATCGCCTAGGCGAGGTAAAGAGCATATCGGGCCAGTTCAAACGCTCTGACTTATGCAATGAACACCGTTTGAACGTAAGTCTGTCAAATTGTAATTGACTTGTGGACGTCATACAACTACCCGCTGACGTTTCTCATCAGCCTCGTGACCTCCGCAAAATAGATTCCCGCATACCAAACTTGGTCCCCACCATTCTCATCCGTAAAGAGGCTATTCTGGTTCGTCTGCTTCGCATATAACCCGCTCTTCCTCATCTCCTCTAGTTCAATATATTACACATCAGAGCCCTCGTAAAAGCTGACGCCGTCGTCCTCTTCGACACCTACGGATCAAATGATTCTAGGCTTCACTCCGTCTTCTTGTATCACCTCGAGGTACGCCATCAATGCGGCGTTTACATCTCTTCCTCACCTTTCGTCAGCACAATCTCAAGGCCCGTGGCAGCGGTGCCCCTTACGAATTCAGGTGGGTCGATAGCCCGCTAGCTCACAACGTTGCCCAAACCTCTTCTTTCATATCCACAAGGGCGATAGAGTCTATCCTTCTCTCCGTCCTATCCGCACTTGAGGCAGAAATGGTGTTCATAAGGAACCTTGTCGGTGGCCTCCTGGCTGAGCTTGAAGATGATATCAATCATGACAAGTTTAAACGGCTCCTTCATTACTCAAGACGCCTCGCTGCTTTCAAAAATCGCGCAACTTTGGTATCAGTGTTCTCACGTTGGTCCCTGGCCGATTTCATTATCGTTTGTAGGTTCAGGAGGCCCTGGAAGAAGTATTGGAACAAGGTTTGCCCTATCGTTCCCTGGTACTATCCCCCATTCATGGTATACAGATGAGGACCTGAATGCGATGTACCTCACGGACAAGAAAAACGGCGTTCATCGTGACATGCGCGAGCACGACGAGTTAGAGGTGTTGCTAGAGTTCTTTTCCAAGCAAGTGGAGGAGATAGTAAACGAGGCTGAGAATATCGAAGTGCGTTACGTGCAAATTGGACTTCCGACCTGAGGCTAATCAACTTTGCGAAAGGCAAATGTCCAATCCACCCAGGAAATTGTCGAACTTATTTTGGACTCGAATCGTAATGCACTCCTCGCTTTGGACCTTAAAGTATGCCTTCTGTCAAAAGAAAAATTCGGCCGTACTTAAAATATAACAGGTTTCTATTGGAACCATGGGACTTGGATCGGGCGCCCTTGTTGCTGGGTTATTCGGAATGAATGTATGTGAACGCCTTCCTTCCAACCCTTTCCGTTTCTGGCTAATCAGCGCAAAATGAAATTGGTAAAAGTTACAAAGCCACATGGAAGATATGCCTTACGCCTTCGCAGCAATGTCAGTTGCTTCCTCCGCTATCGCAGCACTGGTTACTTGGGCCGGTTTATGGAGGTAATGACACCGCTTATCTATAACCTCCGCCCCACCGTTCTCACCGTCTTGTACCCCAGACTCGCCAAGATACGCAAAGTCGGTCTGACGACCAAACATGGTACCGCACATTCCAAATTCCGCGCGTCTTGGATACCCCTGCCATTGCGTCGCCGAAACCCTGACGGATGGTCATGAGAACGGATGTGAGTTGTCAGGCCTACTTGTACTCGCTCCTCGATTTTCGACGCGATTCCCCCTTTACGTCCTTGTGATTCCTGCTGGCTTCGCGAGTCGATTGTTACTACCGTCGGATCAGGATCAACTCAACTTGAGCATCATCAATTGTTCCGACTCATGCGTCGAATCTCCGCGCGTGCATGATAGAAATGTACTCGCATTTTGTATTCATCCCCAGATCCATTTCCGTGTCAACCAAGAAGCACAGGAGGGAGCGACAGGCAACGATCGGAATCCCCCGACGCTAGGCCGCCCTCTCGAGTTGAGGTCGCCTCGAATAGTATCGGACAGACGGACATCTCCGTCTGTTCCGTTGCGTCACAGCGGAAGCAAGATTGAATTTCGATGCATCGTCGCTGTCGGCAATACCTATACGAGTTAACATTGTCCTTCCTCATTACACCGCAATTCATCGTGATGCGCGAACATGGGCGTTCAAAGCCCGCACTCGTAGCTGGCGCACGATCCACGGACTCGGATGCTTGCTTGGGTGATGGGCGTTGTGCATGAGACTGTTCGTGGTGACGTTGAGATGGTAAGGACGTCGTGTGTTACACGGTCTGCTGTCCTTTCGTGGATTGTTTTGGACAGACTCGCGGAGAAAAGTTGGAGGTTGGAATATTCGATATTCGTGTTTGACGTTTTGAGCTTCATGTTCGTCTCCTCCGACCCGACCCGGTGTTCCGCAGGATTCCGACTGGCGCACTTTTGTTCCATTCGGTGTGTCGTGATATCAGAAGACGATAAATGAATGGAAGTAAGTGCAAGGGAATCTCCAGGATGGAATTTGAAAATGTGGGGAAACGACACACTGGCAGATAACAAAGATAGCGCCGCGCATTCAAGCTGCCGTTGCACGTTGCCAGGCCCATCTTGGGCCTCGCAATGTCATTGGACGAGGGAAGCCTAGTAGAACGGGCATAGCCACATAACGCCGACCATAAAGGAAATCGTGTCAAAACCCAGGAACGCAAAAATAAATTGGCTTGCCCTTTCTCCTAAACCGGCCATGGTGGCAGAAAATCCTCTTATTTGTTCAGAGACACTCACACATTCATTATGATACATGCTGTATATTTTACAAAGATAAGCACCCTTATCAGCCATCTCTTTATGCACAGCTGTCTAGGTGGCTTAAGCCATTCTCAGGTGGTTTCCTGAGAACACCATCCAATGACGGCAAGCCATGTTGCAACTTTATTTGTAACCTTATCATCAAGGTGACGTTACCCACTCAAAAGTGATCCTACAACTCTTTTGTGCATTCCCCTCAAGGGGACATGAATCGGAGGAAAGTGTTGTTGTGAACACATCGGCTGCTTCTGAGAGGTTATCTTGGGGGGAAGAACATGCTAATCTTCACGCTTCCCACGCTATCCACGCTCTCTTTTCGAGACATAGGCTGGATGCTGCAGCGCCGCGGACACACGGTCTCTCGGCCGAAGAGCGACGACGATATCGCCCGCATGGCGTTCCCAACTCGCCAAGATCCTCGCCTTGGCCGACACGAAACGCGTCTCGGATAACGCCGACGCTCCTGGGGGATGGCGCTTCGATGGAGGCGCGTTCGAGGTCGACACGACGCCCCAAGATCTCCGTCGCGGGCATCGGAGATGCACCTCTCTGTCGACGCACCTCGGGAGTCGACATGACAGTGTGGGTCGGAACACGTCTCTACCGGCGATCTCCAGCGCCTTCTTCCTCGTCCCCGAGTTCTGCCAGGACAGGCACCCGGATGCGGATCGCCCGACACGTTGAGATCGCTTGCGCGCGTCCAGAGAGAGAGTTGGACGGGCGAATGGGCGTGCGCGCTTTTCCCGATTGGACGGCACGTCGCGGAATCCCCGCGATGCTTATCCATTCCGTGCGCGCCCTATCGTCAGCACAGCGCATCGCATCACAAAATGGAAGGCCAGCGAGAGGTGCAGTGTGTCGTCACGTCGCATTTGAAAACGTGCGCCGTTCGCAGCTGATGAGACGCGGACGCGTGACGACACGATATGATGATGCGCGACCGTACGAATACAGACATGGACATTGTCGATGATAACGTAAAACATAAAATATGCGCACACTGTCAGTGGACGCATCTATCCCAAGAAAAAAGAAAGCGAACGCGTGCGCGCACACGAAACAAACGCGAGAAGAACGAACAGGAGAGCATACGTGTGCACATGTATCGTGCCTGCAAATAGGCCGATCGATAAGCTACATCGAGTGGTATATTTACATCCAAGTCCATGCTCATGCATGTCCAGGGCCAGTAGATCTGCCATGGGCCAGAGCAGAGCACACCCCCAAGAGAGCTATGCGCCCTGGGAAGGTCACCTGAAATGTGAGATACACTAAGCGACCCTATGTTGCGTTTCACAAACGTCCAAAAAACACGAAAGAGGCATAACAAGGGCGGGACATACGAAGAGGGGGGGCACAGCCCGAGCCTCAATTTTCGGGCGGTGGTGGCGGCATGTCCGGAATCAAGTAATGCAAGGGGCGCCCGTCCCCAAAGCTGGCCTTGTGCAGCAACTCTGGTCCCTGGGCCCCTCCCGTCTTTGCGGAATGCGAAGACTCGGCACCGGCCGTGAAGGTGGATCGCGAGTCTGCGTTGGGGTCTTCGAGTAACAGTGAGGGATCGTACTGCGGGACGGGTTTTCGGGATGCGCGTCGCGTGGTCATGGAGACTGCCCCGGCTGAAACAGAGCGGTTGACGGGCGTGGCAGATATTGGGGAGAGCGCATACTCTTCCTTGGATTGGGGGAGTGTCGGCGATTGAGGAATACGGGAGAGGCTTGGTGGGGGTAGGGTGGGCATGGATAGACGGTCACTACGGCGTCGGACAATGGAGGTTTCCATCGAGGATCGAATGCGTTGTGCTTGTTGCTCTAGACTTTGATTAGATACGCGCCGAACAGCGGAACGGGACCAGGTGCTTTCATCGGTAGTACTGGTGGGGGTCGTCGTTGTATACACCGAGGCGCGACGTTCGTAGTGATAATGGATGGGAGTATCCGCGGCATCAGAGGGGCCCATTCCCGAAGCAGGAACG
This sequence comes from Tubosaeta brunneosetosa, assembly GCA_038094275.1. Lineage (NCBI taxonomy): Eukaryota > Fungi > Basidiomycota > Agaricomycetes > Boletales > Boletaceae > Tubosaeta > Tubosaeta brunneosetosa. The sequence continues at coordinate 13,703 of JBBPTV010000056.1, forward strand.
GGAGAGACAACCTTTTCTTCCGCAGTGATGGCAACATCCTCAGCAGAACCACCAGGCGTACTCGCCGTAGACGTTTTTCCGCCTGGGTCACCTTGAAATGTGGCTCCTGATGACTCCGAGCGGGTATGGAAATGGTTATGTGGGGCTTGAACTCCACTGTTTGGTTGAACGCTCGAGTGGGCAGATTTCAGCGTTCCCCATTGTCCATTTGCATTTCCACCGCCTCTAACAAGCCGTTTTTTCCGTCTCCACAGACACACCCCTGCGATGATGACCAACATCACACCAACAACCCCACCCACCACACCTCCCACGATGGCCCCCATGTTTGTTTTCGAAGTCGCGGCGGAAGCGGTGGTCGCGGATGAAGCTTTCGGAGATGTACTCGTGGCCGCTAAGCAAGCTACATTGGTTCCGTTCGAAACGAAAAAGGGTGCAGAGTCGTTGCTCAAGTTTGGTGAGGTGAGCACCAAGGCCTCTATCGCGTACCAGCCCTCGGTGACGTTGACGGACGACCATGTCCAAGACCGCGCAGAAGTGTTGGTCACCACCAACTGTTGATCCAGTGTGCTGTTGAGTGTGCTCGCCCTGGCCTTGATGCTGGATGTGCTGTCATCCACGCCGATGTTGCCGATCGAGAGAAACAGTTGAGCATCCGTTCCGCTGTAATTCCATGAAATTAAACCAGGGCTGCACGTTGTCATGTTTTGTACTGTAAAATTGATGCTGCCAGGAGTAGGCGAGGCATGAGGCGCGGCCGAAGAAGTGGCAGATGGAGAAGGCGAAGCTGACGTTTTGGAAGAAGCGGAGGAGGATAAAGCGGAAGAAGAGGAAGAAGAAGAGAGCAGACGTGAGCTGCTGGTCGGAGAAGACAAAGATGGCTCACTGCTAGGCGCCGGGGACATCTTCGTCGACGTCGACGAGGGAGTTTGTTGAGAAACTGGACCAGGACCCTGAGAAACAGCGTCGACGGATATGGCTTCTTGACGAGCCTCGTGTTGAGGAGCAGGTCCTGCGGCCGCGACTGATGTAACCGTAATGAGATGAAGACACAGCAAAAGTATGGCCCCTTGCTGAAACGTCATGCTGGTCCTGAGTCCAACATGCAACCAATGAGTGTTTCAGCAACAAGGAGAAAACTGTTGAGAGGGTTACCAGGGTGCTTGTTCGGCTACAAACCAGACGCTGCCAGCTCACCCCTAAGAGACGTGTGGAAAAGCGCTCGACAGAGACAACAGCCTCAAGCTGGGCAGTGACGGACTCGGAAGAAGTGGGAAAGGTGGCGATCGGGAAAACTGCTCAGTGTCGTTGCTTTACAACAATCACTATTGTACATTTTACAAGAGACCGCTCCGGACCGCTTCACGTGCTTGATGGCTTTGCGGTGATTTGTTCCGAAATGAGTGATTTGAATCTACGGCCACGACTACTGACAATCACTGATAATCCGAGTATCGACGTGCGTGATGTAGATACGATTAGGATAGTTCGAACCAATCAACTTCAGCCCCTGCGTGGACTGGACTGGATTGAGGGCCAGTGCCTGGGTTTTGCTGCGATCGCACGCGGCTGATGCGTGCCTTGCGCCCTGTACTTTAAACGGAAAATATCACGACATGGGCTACATTTCTGCGCTATTCATCGGCTGGTTCAATGGTCTAGTGGTTATGATTTCTGTCTTACACACAGAAGGTCCTGAGTTCGACCCTCAGTTGAACCATGTTTTTTTTTCAGCCACTAAGTTTACCCACCCTCTCTCCAAGCTTCAGTTTATCATATTAGCCAACGACTTCACATTTTCCGTCCTTTTCCTCGGCAGATCCTTAAACCACAACCCTTCACTCACCGAGAAACCTAAAAAGCATTGGTGACAAGTTGTGTTATCCTGAAAATGAACTGTCGCCGTAACCGGTCAGAAAGGTACAAGGTTAGCAGACCATTTCAGAGATGTAACCCCCCCTTCCATCTGCTCGTTTTGGCGAACCAAACAAGAATTAAAACGGGAGCAGAGAGTTGAAGCTCCGGTCGGTGACGTACAACGCCCTGTGTCTCAAGACTCAGCTTACCCCCATATGCATGCCATTCAATAGGGGGAACCCTAGCCCGGACGGAAGAGAAGTCGGAGGGGGGAGACGGGCAGAGGGGGACACTGTGGAAGCATCGCCCAGAGCGGATGCCTACAGATCGCCCTCATCCCCATCTCGACACTCTTGCCTTTGGCTATTTCAAATTTCTATCCCGTGTTGCGTATGGGTGGGGGGATGATGGTGGCGTTTTATGTGCGCGCATTTAGCAGTGTTGCTGGCCATCGTAGGTGCGGATCTCGCGCCCTCCTTTATCGCTCCCATTCAACGATCAGGTGGGGGAGCCGTCTGCGATAAGACGGAGGGTGTCCAACAGGCATGGTATACCCGCGCGTTTACGTACTTGGGCCCGAGGGTGGGTACGGACAGGCGGAAAGCCCTTGGGAAGGAAAGGAAGTCCTACCTATCGTCGTATCGCGACATGTCCCACTCAAGGACTGCGGCTGTCAATGGATTGTGTCCGGACGTATCATTCATGCACGGATTCGTTTCCGGCGGAAAAAGTGATGCCTGAAACTCGGCTGGCCGCTGATAAGTTTATGGCGCTTGCCAGATTTTCTAGACGTGCGTGATCGGGTGACCGAAAAGCGTCCGCAGCGATGGGTGCTTCATCAGGGTGGCGTGCCCAACGTTTGCTTGTTGCTATCTTCCTGCGGGTACCACGACATGCCTTTCCTAACACTACACGATTCGAGCGGAAACAAGGTGGAATTAGCCGTCCGTAGTGACCCGTCGATCGCGGCGATAGCACTCAAGACCGGACTCTGCCTCGAAAGAAAGAAAGAAAGCATGGATTTACGATCTGCGATAGTGTAGGGATATCATCAAGAGATGCGAAAATGACGTTAAATCCAGCAGCAAAAAGGCATCTGTACGTCCTCGCATCCAGAGCCTCGGGGCGTCCAAAAATGCCAAGACGAAAGAAAAGGGGAAAAGGCGAGTAGTCATTATGAGTCGTGAACAGCGCATGGTCCGCCCAAGGCGCTCTAAGAAGAGTCCGAAACACGCTCTTGAAGCTCCTCTTCTACAGCTTTGCGGCCTTGTTCGGTCAGAACGGGTATTCCAGAGTTGATATCTTTGTCAAAGTACGTGGGTATAAACCTGAAACAAGTACACGTCAGGCTCGTGCATGCAGTTACGCACACGTGCCCACTTACGTTTCGTTCTTGCGTTTCCGCTCGCTCGCCTCGTCGCGCTGTCTTTGCTCAAGCACAAGCTTATGCTTGGTCGCTTCCCCATACTCCTTGCTGAGGAGCCCACTGGTGACGTTCTCCCATAGCTTCCGACTTTCCTTGGGCAGCTGCCTCTCGAGCGGACGCACGACCTTGGGTATGACCTGCAATTTTTCGAGGTCGACTAGTGTGTAGTACTCAGCTGTCGACGCCACGGACAAGCTCGAGGACGATCGATTACGTCGCCACCGGACGCGATTCCGCCAACAACCGTCAAAGAAGGCGACTATGCGGGAATGGGGGACATGCTTGACCTTGGTCCACTCCTCGTGCTCCGTGGCGTCTTCATCATAGGTATGGATAACACCTTCCACGAGGAAATGAGCCCGCCCAAGCCATGACTGCCAGGAACAGGAACATGAGAAACATCACTTCGGGCCTGGCAGTCGACCTACCTCTTCCTTGTACTCTATCACAGCACGGTAATTTTCTTTGCCCTTACCACCTTTACATGTGATGATCGTAGAGTCTGCAACCGTGATGTAGAAGCTCCCCCTCAAAATCCCGTTGACACTTGCGATGGGGTGCGTGATATGGTATTCTTCTCCCTCTCCAGGGCCACCGGTAATGTTGATAAAGATGCCCTTGTTGAATGAGCCTGGTATGACACGCACTGTGGTACCAGAGACTTTTGCAGAAATTTGGTCGACGCCGCGCATTTCAATGGAACGCGAGGGACAAGAAGCATAGTAAGCGGAAACAGGCGGATGGTGAGAGACCTGTTCGGTGATATAAACGACACGGAGAGCATCACTGTCGGATCCACCAGCAACGAGGGAGAGGCTAGACATGCGTCCGGTAATGTCCGCGTCGACAACTTGTCCCGGGGAAGTGGGCGCGGTTGAAGGGCTGGCTTTGTTCTTGGAAAGAAGACTGAGTCCACTCCTAGTACTCTTGGAGCTGTGTTCACTTCGCCCACTCCTAATGCTCAAGGTTTCTGACGACAAAACCGTGGTTGGTGCTTGCGGGGAAGATCCTTGTGCCGAGTGCGTTCCGAGTATCGGGGGTTGGCTTGGATCGGAGGAATAACGCACGGGAGGAACGTCCCAGTGTGCACGGAAGTGTTCTCCAAGAACTGAGTTGTATGGCTTGCATACTTTACCATGCTGCATGTGCGAGTGTCACACTACGCGAGCATGATCGGGTGAGAGCACTACTCACGACAAACTTGAGGTCCTTGGTGAATGCAAACCGCACCGCAGCGAGCATGCGCTCAAAGGCATCTTCTGAATCATTAATGCTGAGAGAAATGAGCCGAATAGCACGCGACATTGATGAACAACGTACGCAGCAAAAAGATCGGGCCGATCAAGGTAATGCCAATACTCCAAGTTTGGCATGGGTTCGAGCAAGGACGCAGGAAGCGACAAGCGCCTAGGTGTCGAGAGCAGTGAGTGGCTGAGGCTGCGCCAGATGATGGGCGTGCAAGACGCACATCGCGGCAATGTCTTTGACACCGAGACACCTTTTTACGAGTTGTATGATCATCTTCAGCTTTCCGCCTTCTCCAGCGTCTGCGTTCTCTTCTGGAACCGAAATGGGTGGGCCAGGTGCGTCTTCGTCGACGACGAGGGCCGGGTCGGTCGTCGGGACGAGATCGTTTCTGTTTTCTGCCATGTCGTGGCTGATGGTCCTGAGTCAAAGTGGGGGGGATGTAAAAAAGAACGGGGAAGAAGAAAAAAAGTGTCTTGGTATTAGACGAGGCTCCCACAAGGACGTACAAGTGCAGGTGCCAGCTGCACGTGCGCGCACTGCAGAATACAAACAAATTAGGCGTCCATCCACCATGATGTAGTCTACTGATTTATGGCTCTCGTTGCTACTTGGTGGATGTCTTGGATCCTTCAATACATGAAGTTGAATGTAAATCTCTGTCAGGCCTGGAACATCCACAGCAAGTGTTGCAGTACAAGATCATGTCCAAATATATGCCATAGTGGCACGTGAGCGAGTGGACTGCTTTGAACGCCATCCTCAGTGGACACTGAATTGACGGTTCTCCTCCTCCTCCTCTTCCCTTTCGATGGTGGACGATAAATACATTGGGCTGGCCCTCGCCGTCTCTAGCTCAGTCGCAATCGGGACCAGTTTCATCATCACGAAGAAGGCGAGCCTCCGTACCCCAATGGCCTTCTTTTTCAAGGCTGATACGTCAGTCTCCTAGGGTCTCACAGACGCCGGCGCACGAAATTCTTCATATGCCTCCGCCTCCGACGACTATGCATATCTCCGTAATCCAACCTGGTGGGCCGGAATATCCACTTGTGCGTTCGCTTTCTTGTCCCTCTACTGCGGCTTACACAGTCGTGTACAGTGGTATTAGGCGAAGGTGAGCTGTGCGCCGAGCTACCGTCATTGGATGTCCATCAACATGCGCTAGTTGCAAACTTTGCTGCCTATACGTTCGCCCCTCCAATATTAGTAACACCGCTGGGTGCTTTGAGTGTCCTCATCGGGTTGGTCCCTTGCATCTCGCAGCGCTCTCAAATTTGACCCCACACAGCGCAGTACTCGCATCTTTCCTGTTAAATGAAGAACTGGGTCACCTGGGTCGGACAGGATGCGCATTATGCTTGATCGGCTCCCTCATTATTGTCCTGCATGCGCCCCCAGACAAGGAAATCGAAACGGTCGACGAAATACTCCACTACGCCATACAGCCAGGCAAGTTCACTCTCCGGGGTCTCTTCCATGGATTAATTTAGCAAAAGGTTTCATGTTGTATTGCCTAACCGTCTTCATTTTTACGTTTGTCATGATATACAACGTCGTACCTCGCTACGGCCGCTCAACTCCCCTAGTCTACATTTCCATATGTTCGCTGGTTGGTTCAGTTTCGGTCATGGCGATCAAAGGATTCGGGGTTGCCGTTAAACTGACACTGGGTGGGAACAATCAGTTTACACACCCAAGCACATACGTGTTCGGTATTGTTGTCGCAAGCTGCATAGTAGTGCAGATGAACTACTTCAACAAGGCCCTCGATACGTTTTCCACAAACGTGTACGTCCATCCGGTTCCATTCCCTTCACGATGCTCATGCATTCGCAGCGTGAATCCCATGTACTACGTCGGCTTTTCCACAGCAACGATCGTGGCGTCCCTCATCTTATTCCAAGGCTTCAACACCACCGGCGGTACGAACACGGTGACGCTGCTCGCCGGGTTCATCGTCACCTTCCTCGGCGTCCATCTCCTCAACCTATCGCGGAAACCAGATCCACCAAAAGCGAACGGCCACTCCACGCTCGAGAGCGGCCTCATGAACCCGCGTATCAGCCTCCAGGGCCGTCCGTCACTCGACACCTGGGGTGGCACATCCGAACTACACCCAGACGGTGTCCCCCATTCCATGGGTCATGGTCGCCGGAGTTCGCTCTACCGCGCGCAAAGCGATACGCTGTTCGACGCGTTCGAGGGCGGGGATGGTGCGACCACCATGCCTCTCTCTCAACTCCGGGAGAGCGACGAGGAAGGGGTCGAGGACGACAGCGACGCGGATGAGCGGACGCAGCTGCATTCAGAGCATCGCGTGCAGTCCGCGCGGAGTCAGAGCTATTCGCCGACGGCGCTGCAGGGCAGTGCGAGATTCTCTCCTCGGACGTCTGAACGTCCGTAGAAAACGACAGACGAGGGGGACGAGTGGGATGGCGATTGCATACCATCCAAGACGGACTGCAGTTACTCTAGATTTACATTCTATACCTCATTTTGTGAAATTACACGCTCGTTTGGTCGAGTTTGACGTTCTTGGGGCATAGCTGTTTTGCTAGTCCCCCCGTTTTCGCGCAGGACCACAGGACAGCGGCGTTGGGGCCCGAGGTGTCTTTTGGATTCACCGAGCGCAAGTTTGGCTGGAGACTGTTAAGGTCAGTGCGTACGTACTCTACAGTGGTCCTCACGCGGCAATTACCCAGCGTTGAGATGAGACGAGGTGACTCTACTCCGAATATTGGTTGCGATGGATAATGCCGAGGACGTGCGAGCCCGCGCACAGATGTGCAGATGAGGGCACCTCCGTCCTCGAACCCAACCTGCCCACACCAGAAAGCCGCCGTCCATGGATTTGAATTGTACGGGAGAAATACGGAGGCTGAGACCGCGCCCACACTCGGGCTCGAGATATGCCAGTGCTTCCTCATCCCCGTACACGCAGAGGGACGCGCTCAGCGGCATGCGACGGGGCGCCAAGGGAGCTAGTACGTGTTAAACATGCGACAGCGCCGGTCACACGACCCAGCGTCGCATAGATTACCCGTGCCCAATGACGCCCGGGCGTTATGTTTGACCTTGTGGCGCATTCAATGATCGGCGGATGACGCTCGGGAGAAATGAACAAGGACGAACGCGGGCGCGGCCACAAGTGTCAGGGACGTGCGAAGGGGACAAATGGCCGGGGGAACTGCGGACGACGGAACATCCAGGTCACACGACTTAGTGTTACACTGGTTGCCTGCGGTACCCAATTGGAGTTTCGACTTCGCGGCGTCTTTAGAGATCGGCGGACCAGGAACAGAGAGTATGCAGGGCAAGGGTCACTAATAGGGGAATTACAATTTCAACTTGGCCCGAGCTCACAGGAAAGAATACAAGATTGGACCGTTTCGGTATGAGCCGCGAATGCTGAGCGATAGCTGGGTGCGAGACAACGGAAATAGACCAATGCGGGCGTCTCGCCACAATGGGTGTCGGATATAATTTGGGGTTCGAGCAGTCTACAGAGTGTTACACCAGGTTATAGCCTAGAGTTTAGCAGGGCAATGTGTCAAGATATGGCCGACGTTGGCACACGACCTTGAAGTTTATGGTAGGAGGTGTTGCCACTCGCGACGAGGACAAGGCTGGTTCTGAGACGCATATCGTGTATTGAGGCAGCATGTGTGAGAAACTCGTCGGGCGCAGTATAGACATACCCTTGGCTTCGGAGCGGCGTGGGTCGCACCGCCAGAGACGATTTTTAGGCCGTTCTGTTTACATCCCCTCCGTAGGATCTTGAATCGATGCTTTCTCCGCGGTCCTAGCTATAGTGAGTACTAAATGACTATAGCACTTGCCCGTCGTCTTTCCCCGACACGGGATTCGGTAGTACGTGTTAGTGCTTGAATGATCATGAAGCAAACCGATGAAACTCCTTGGAAAGTTTCATCTGTTTTAGATTATCTTCTTTCACCGTGATCGCAAGTGGACCGCGTTAATTGGGCAAGTGGTCGTTGACGAAGGAGGTTAAGCATGACTTTGAATCCCCGCCGACTCTTGGTGGTCCAATTTGTTTCCTGTCAGTGTCATGGAGGAGTTTCTGACGACGCATCGCACCCAACTCATTGAGGCTGCACTGTGACGTCTACCCAACTATAGTTGCGGACACACTGTCAGCGGTCTTGGCAACGTGTGATTGGACGAACTTAATCAGATTTTGGCCGCCGTCGTGCGACTTTCTGGATAACACTGGCCCCAGGGATTAACGGTACCTATAGCTCTGGTTGTGTCGACCTTCCTTTGACGTCAAATCCTACGGTATGTATCCACCGAGTTCCGAGGTGCCCGACGCAGCGAATGAATGGAAGAACGCACTTGGTGGGACTGGTTGCTAGACTTCAATGGTGCGTGTCATAAAGCCGACTTGGTGGTAACGCTGAGCTTCAGGATCTCTCACGGCAGAGTCAATTGAATGCACTGGAGAATGCATTTGCAGCACGGGTTTCCTTGTTTTACTATCAGACGAGTTCCTTTGGAAATTTGGTTCACCCCACCATCAACGGGGATGATCAGGGTCGTCAAAGTTCGTGAATTACATCCCAATACCCGATCATGTGTGGGTTAGATCTCCATTTCCTAATGGGATTGTTTCTTAGGATGTCGGGATGAAGACGGTCAAACATCGCTGTTCATCGAAGCATCTTCATAGGCTCATCCAAACACTTCGCACCTCATGTTCTGTTGCATCATATCTATTGGAGTATCTATAGGTACTGTGTTTTGCGTAGGCGGATGATCTACTATTTTTCCAAAGTGGCGAGTGACGGCGTGACGCTCATGTCTTTGCGTTCCCTTTTATTTTCAAAGAAGCACCCTCTTGCTTCAATTACTATGGCAGACCATGTGCCTTTTCGTCAATGTGCGCGCGTGTTTCAAAGTTATATGGCAGGGGCACGTCCCGCGTGATGTGGTATCGCCTCATGTTCTCGAGGTGTTTGTTCTCTAGTCGGTCTGAAGCGGTCCATGCTGTCAGTCATGAAAAAAAAAAAGGGAACGTATGCCATACAAATGTTCCACTGCACCCTCCGTAGCACTTCCAGCAACGCAACGATAAACGAGTGTTGATTGTAGTGTGCCTGGTCGCTGAAGATGTATACAACCCAAGTAAAACGAATGCACAGGTTGGATAGCTGCGCAATAAACTAAGAATCAGAAGGATGCTAAGACATGGGGTCATACCAAAGCAAAGTAGTAGCACTAAGATATTGTCAGTAGCTTGCGAGAGTCCGCACACAAGGAAACGTACTGGTATCTGTGATTTGTAGACAAGCTCCGGTCTAAGTAGTGGATATCGGGCGTGTGGTTTCAACATGGACCAGTCCATAAGAAAGTCCTGTGATAAAAGTATTACTTTGGTGCGACTGCTGGAACATACGTGCAACCAGCGTACCCAGGCACATGCGTATATCGAATTCACGCTGGCCAGGAAGCACATGAGGATGTAGCTTTGACCCACATGAGGCCCCCCTGAAGATGTAGATATCAATCACACGTTGACAACTATAGGGTCAAAATACCTCGGTATCTCCAGTAGCAGTAACAGACGTACTCTACCATTCCCATCGCGTATTTCCCAGCCTAAAGTAGGTGGTGAACAAACGTATGAAGATTATACAAACACCTTACATTGATAAGATTTACGGACAGCTTTGAGTCACGGTATTGCCTCAGGCATTGCAGGAAACGTATCATGAAGGGCAACATCCCTAACAGACAGTACCATTGCAAATTATGAGACACATCGCATGTCGACCATGCTGCTCGCGCATGAGAGTTGTACGTCGACGAGATAATGCTTGGAGATCCACTGGTATAGAAGCAGCCCAAGAAGTAAAGGTTAGAAATTGAATACACAAGACTGCACGTCTGATCGCTAGTGGTAACGAGATGAGATTGTCTGGGGCCGAGAAAAGGCTGAAAGCCTACCCAAGCCAGACATCCATGAACTGTATCAATGTAATCAGATTTCAAAGATGCTCTAGGAACACTGATGCCTTAAGACAAACCTTGACACACTGTAGTCCACCTGTCCCAAGCCTAGCCATGTTCTTAATTGCCCACCAGCGAGCATTTCTGTGCATGAAACACTGGGTTTGAAGAGTTGTTCGACGTCAGATCCAGATGTGGAGGAAGATGGTTGAAAGGAAGCTTACTCGGACCGGATTAAATATAACCACGAAGGCAAGCACAAGCCAAATCAAGGGCCACAACATTGGAGAGCCTATCTGTGCCAAGGAGAACCAAAATGCATATGCGAGAGTACATAAAAGAAAAGAGGGCAACTTTTTCGTCCTATCAAGATCAATTCATATATCACAATCATACAATACACACTTCAAAGTATGCACGATGATCAAGCCTTGATCTCGGGTCTAGCTCTGTTTAACGAGGTCAAAGTGCGAACGAACATGTAAATGGTAACGGACCAAAGATTAGAGCGTAATTAACTCTCTTGCGCGCCCATACTGCGATATCAATACCAATTAGCAGTGCCAGCAACACTGGCATGAAAAGTATGGAGAAGATGTAGAGAAGGATATCCCACGATGGGAGTGAATTGCGCGTGTGCTCCTGAAAGGCTACCGATGAAGTTTGTAAAGATACTATCAAATAATCACAGTGAAACATACAAAGATAAGAGCCCCCTACAATCGCAGGAAGCGCTAGTCCCAACCATAATCCGGAACGGAATGTGATGAAGTGGTGTGTTTGGGAGAGGGGATCAACTTGGAGGTGTTTTACTGCCTTCTTCCTATTTCCGTGTTCTAGAATAATACCATGTAGATCACCAAAAGGAACTGGCAAGGTGAGATATACCAAAGTGTTTCGCAAACAACTGTACCGTCTCCTTGAGCAGATCGCTGACCAAAGCTCTGGTCCCAAAAGCAGAAGGTTCTACCTATACACAGGTTTCGCGCTTGAGCACCGCATTATTACTGGTGTGTCGATGCATACCTTCTCCTTCATGTAGTCGTCTAGGATGGAAATATTTGTTATCTTTGCATATTTCTCCAGCACTTTGCGAAACCCGGACAGGTTAAGAATCTTGTTACAGGGCACGAAACCATAGTTAGGTCGAATAGAGGAAGGTCACAATGGACGTGTCAAAAAACTTTACAATATGTTTCAGCATGGAGTACACACTCTGTAGTTGTTTAAGACCTCTAATCCACTATATGCGTACATCAACAGGGCATTTGCGACTTAAAACCAAACATAGCGTACCGGTAATGTTCCATGACAGCCTCTCTAACACGTCCTTCTGCCCATCGATATTCGCAATGCTTGAGAATATGCTTTCTTCTGTTAAGGGATCGCAGGGTAGGAAGGCTCCTCGAGGACCAGGATAGAAACCCGAGGAAGCCATGAAGCGGCCGTGGGGGGGATGACAAGTTGGATTTTGGTAGTGTATCAAGTGGGCCCTTCGTGGCCGGGCTTTTTTCTATTCTGTCCTTTTCCCAAGGTTTGGAGTGGTTACCAAGCCAACGTCTATGCTCTGATGCTCGCATGCCTGGGTTTGGAGTATCGGCTAAAACACCGCGCTCTGATTTTGTGAGCTGAATGCAAGACCGCTGTGCAAGAATAGGAATTACCATTGTGCCTCAGATCAGAGACGAAGACGCCGTCCTTGTACGTTCGATCAGGAAGTTTGGGGTTAAGATCAGAGAACCACCGCATCACAGAATACAACGTAGACATGAGAGGGAAATGCGTTCTAGATGATTCCTAACAGTCAGGGGATCAAAGATTAGTGTATAAACATGAATTCATAACAAATAGAACACACGCAGAATATATGGCGGTGTTCTTCAAGTTCTTCAAGTTGCATCCTGAGCGATCTAGTGTGTTCATGCATTTCTTTCTCTCTCTCCATGTAGAAGGTTTCTACTTTTGCTAGTTCCATTTCAAGCATGTCGAAAAACTTGACATGATGGGCGGGTAGGGTGGAAAGCATGTTGTACAAAGGCGATTGTGCTGAACATCCTGTGAAAAGCAGGATCTTATTACAGGAAGTCTTCAAAGGAAGAATTAGGTACCGGAATCCTGAAAAAGGGGAAAAACTGGAGAACAAGGAGTCTGTGCCTGAGAGAGCAACGATCTATGCTTAGATCTCTCCGTAGAACGAGGCGGAATGCCAGGGAGAGTCAAAGTGACGGAAACTCCTAGGGAACTCTGAGTTCTCCGGTACTGCCCCTGGCAACGTTGGTACTTACTTTTCTTCTCACTTATTTGCCTCACAGCAACGGGAAAATCATAACCCTCGAAGTTCATGGTTTCATTCGTCATAGAATCAGTTTTTGGGGTCCACGCTGTGAGGCATGCAAATGTTTGACATTCTTCAGGCGGTTGACCTTCTGTGACGATAGGATCAGTGGGTCTTTAGTCAGGAGTAGTTGGTGAGGAAGGTTTCCATACCCTCGAACTTGTCATAGTTCTTCTTTGGATCGAAAGTGGAATGGGAAGTATGATCACTGTCCGTTTCTAAAAAGGGATCCGGCGTGCTGGTATACAACAATGCGTTTTGTTGTATAGTTTCTAATGCCGATCGAAGCCTGCGATAGTCTCTGTTTCATGAAAAATGATCAGATAATTGGCGAGGCATGAAAAACACGTCGAAATGTGTTCATTCGAACAAACAGGGACGTACATATAGGCTCTTTTCCATTCGGGGGTCTTCAAAAGCAGTTCAGTACGACAAACAAGAAACTAGACCAGCGACGCCAACCTGGGTATCTTTGAGATGTCTGCGATAAACCCAAGTCAGGCGGGCCGTAATAATCGCTCAGAACGCGTTTTAAAATCAATCCTTACCTTGAGAACCCCATATCTCAGTGCTGATCAGATCTATCCAAGCCAACCGATCACAAGGAAAGAAGAGTGATCGAGAAACAACGATTCCCTTTTGGCGGGGCTGGGGGGATAATGACTGCAGCATGAGGCTTTATGGAGCGGGACCTGCCGGTATATTCATGCATCCTTGGGGTTAGCGAGCTTGCCAGCGAAGTGGATAAACCATGATCGCTGGCACACAACATCAAGTTTCTTTCTCGGATGCAATTAGGGGCGCTGATAGCACGGATCCGGGGAGGCATGTATGCCTAAATTATGGTGTGGGGGAACCTTACTGCAGGACGAACTCGGAGTATAAAATTTGCGACGCATCCTTGCTGTTACCATCGCATCAGGGGTACCGCCGTTTGTCGCAAAGGTGCGGCTGCGTCAAGTACAAGCAATGAGAGACGATCCAGATGTTGCAATAATGATGCATTGTGAACTTCCGCTCGCCGAAAGCCATGCGCCCGGTGTCGGTATTTACTTCTGTTGCATCTGGTCCAAGATCCGCACTTTTCCGTTTTCTCGCGAGGTTCTAAACAGGTGAAACAACCATCATGGTCTGATGGCCCACAAGCGTAGCACGACAGTAAAAGGCTATCCGTCCTTCGAGTGATACTCGATCGTTTCCGCCGCTTTAGAATAGATCACGCTACGTGTCAACAAGGACAAACATGCCATGCCACCCGAAGTTCGGCATTCATCAAGACCCGTCCACAGAACACCGGCCACGGAAAAGAATACCAACACGACACTAGTACTAAGAGCTAGTTAGACGCCGCGTCCATGAGCTGGATGGAAAACAAGTTTACTAACACACGCGATAGCTTTCCGATGTTATTCGACCGCAAAAGACCTGCTGAAATACGGAGGTTTCATTTGGTTTAAAACGAACCCGTTGTATGGGAGTAATTGAGCAAATCTGGTTTTTTCTGGGGCTCTCGAGTCTTATGTTATGTTCGGAAATAACCGCGGATCTAACCAAATACAAGAAAATCTGTGAATGAGACGAAAGCTGGGTAGTTGTCGTGACGATTTGGGGCCGAATCGCAACAAGCAGATGACTTACAGACAAGGCGCCTGTGCTGTTAACTATCCTGCATGTCGTCGCTAAGATTGCGGTTAAAATCACGTACTTGCGCCCCCAAGGACGACCGTGTTACACACGCGCGCGCGCAACCATGAGATCCATGTGGCGTTTCAAAGTGCGCGAAAGAATAGACCTGGGTCTGGACACGACGGGGATTTCGAGGTAACACGGCTTGGGCTGAGGTCGAGATCTGCTTGTCAGTCAAATTCTAAATCATTCTGTCGTCAGTTCTTATAAAGCGAAATCTGGATTCAAAGCTTGACCAAGACGTGCACATTCGATCGCAGTCTATGAGGGGGCTATCCACAACTTGATATACGTGCACCCGATGAACGGACGAGAGATGGTAGCTCTCCGAAAGTTGGAAGAACACGGAGAAGGGAAGAAAGCATACCAATTCGTTAATTACAACGCAACCGATGGAATGAAACACTGCGGCGTCAACAGAAACCCAAACTCCTTCGACCTGGTTTCTGCGCGATGGGAACACAAGTTGTATGCAAGGTTACCAAGTGGTTGAGACGACATTGCCTGGTTTCATGGGAACCGACTCGGTTGACGCGGCCACCACTCAACCTTGTTCAATTCCTACCCTCGCCACTCACGCAAACTGTTGTTATTACATGTCATTTGCGCAGAGATTCTGCTCGATGGTACTCATGGGCGACATGGCATTTCAGGGGCCACGGAGACAGTGAGTTAGATAGTAAATTTCTATGGCCAGTCACCTACAAACATTCATGACTCTTGTCTATGAACTTCTAGATTCTAGCGTACTCAACTTATTTGCTTGAAGGCAATTTAGTTGTAACCCAATGGTATGAACAGTTCTGTGAACTTAAAGATCTTGTCTCAGGCAGTGAGTTCTTTCTTAGACAAAACATTCAGGGTTATGCTCACTTCTACCTTACAATAGTTTACATTCCTCGCGTTGGGGGCGATGCGTCAAATCGCCCATGGGGCCCTCCTGCGGATACTTTCCGAGATGGTTTCATGCTCATTCTAATCGACCCATTTCGTTGACGATTTTATTGAGGAATCGATTTATTTCCATTTCAGGCACGTGGTGCTCATGATCGTACCCCAAGGAATGTTCCACTTTCTCTCAATAATTGGCTGCGACATGTACCGCACTGAACGTTACATTTGAGACAGGTCTTAAGAACCCAGTAGAGCACCTTGTCCCGAGTTTATTGACGGATATAGAATGTATCTGTCTCAACCCAGTGGTCTCGAGATAGTTTTTGGGCGCACTCTTTGTCTCGGTGATCATCGTTCCGTACCCCAAGAGTCGGTGTTGCCTGACGATAGCAAAAACCACGGACCCAGATGAACACTTTACTCCAGTTTTCTCGTGGCCCTCCTCTCTACCTGGTCGAATAAATGTCATCTAAGATGGCGCCGACGCTATATGTTTGATGATTCGGCCGGCAACTACAGTTCAAATATCCTGCAGAGAGCTCCACATCCGTCACAGAAAACGCAAACCATCGGCAGGGCACATTTGAAGTGTCAAGTCCATATTTTGGAACGCGAACTTCACTTCCCCCTGCCATGGCAAACGAACTGTAGGTTACTGCCTGTTGGTAACAATAACCAACGAATCCATGAATTTGACCATCAGACCGCAAGGTTGTCTCCTCTAAAAATGACCTGCCAGGTCTGTAAAAATTCCTCAGTTCTACATCTTCAGATTTCAGCTTCAAGATTCGTTGTGCAATCCCCCAGACGATGGCTAGTTACGAAGACCCTTATATTTATCATACTATCCTACCCTGCTCTTGCATGCTGCTAAATTTCCTGTCTTCGTGCGAATCTTGGACCTTCTCTGAGTACAGTGCGATGGATGTGGCATTGTAACACGGAGAAATGAAGATCCGTGGCTATAGTGTACATAACATGTAGATCAGCTTGGTTCTATTGTTCTCGATCACGGCTACCGCTTCTGCAAACCCTGGTAACCCACCAATCGCGGACGTCCCTTTTACACGACAAACCTCGTCTATAAATCTAAACCATGTACATCATCATGGCTAGCGCCACTGGCAAGGCTCTACATTCGAAGCTTCGGATTGACGTCAAGACACGAGCAAGCTAAGATTTGGAGTGTATCCCATTGGGGTTTGGACGTGCGCAGAGAGTTTTGAAAACATGCACAGGCAGTCGCGTTGTCTGGTGGATGTAGCATTTCTGTATTACCAACAAGAGTGGACTTATCTCCAATAGGGCCATATACATCGGATATTCTGTAAACGACCTGAGCATCGGGGACTGAGCACTGAGAAATGCAAGAGCACGATCAGGGGGGTATGTACCAGCACAAAACAGTGCATGGTGCGAATGCAGACGTTCACTTACCATGGTTTATTCTCTTTCACATCTGACTTGGAAGACCAAATTCCTGTACAAGGGAATGAAACTATTAGTGTTGCTTACTTCAATACACAGCCTGATGAAACATATCGATTCGGGATACCTGGAGGCTGGATGAGGTGGTTTAGTGTCATATTCCTCTCAAATTCGGTAGAATTAGACATCGGGAGGCAGTAGTACGAGAGCATTTGGGTAGTCGCCTGGTAGACTGTAGTCATATCAAATGCCATGCCCTCCTAAAAATTGCAGGCGAACAAACCAGAATCTGCTTCTGATGTCTTGCCTAAGGGGGTTGGTGTGATGTCCGGAGTGAGCAGGGCATTACATGAGAGATGTTCCACTACTGCCCAGATATAACCACGCTACACTGGGACAGTCAGTGGTCTGACCCGAGGATGGCATCTAGTGCCGGTGAACAGTTGCGTCGTCTTAGGTGGCTTGTACAGCTGCAGTTTGCGAAATTTACAGCCACTCCTTTAGCACGCAACGGATGGCGGATAATA
Organism: Tubosaeta brunneosetosa; assembly: GCA_038094275.1. Taxonomy (NCBI): domain Eukaryota; kingdom Fungi; phylum Basidiomycota; class Agaricomycetes; order Boletales; family Boletaceae; genus Tubosaeta; species Tubosaeta brunneosetosa. Next base: position 31,074 of record JBBPTV010000056.1, read on the forward strand.
TCTCGCTAGTGTCTCTGATTGACGCGGCGAGGTACGCGGTCAATCGGGCGGAATCAGATGGATAGGCTCTGTGGGTGCACGCACGCTTGTGCTTGTTCCACGATCTCCGCTCTGCAGCGGACTATCTGCAAACAACTGGCCGATCTGGACGCCTCCGTGCCAGTGCAACGCGTTCTTCGCCTACCTTCCTGCTGTCTTCCGCGTTTTGCCCCACACTACTGGAAGCTTCGCAATATAGTTTTTCATTGTGGACTCGTCGATGTGTTGCCAAGGTCTGAGGTGGCATACAGGCAACGATTGAGAAATTCTTCGTGTCGGAGTTGCAAGGGTTCGCGACGAAGACATCACGTACAAGATCGCCGCTTCGTTCACTCTTTCGGAGGTCCGTACCATGGCGAGTTGGAGTTTCACCCCAACTCTCGGCTTGAGTGAGATGAATAGGTGGGAATCATTCGAAATTTTCAGGGGGGAATAGGCGATAAAGGTTGAGATCGTGGGATCATACCTCGACGGTAACTACCTAAGGTTAAGGAGATAAGGAGGCCGGGGATCCCACACAACTCACGGAAGAGATCTTAATGTGACGGATGTTACCGAAAGTGATATTATGGAATGGTAGACTTCGAGAACGACGGTTGATCTCGGGTTGACATGGACGGTGCGATCGAAACGAGAAGAGAGCAGATCGAACATCATCAGGAAGGATTCCAGTGACATATTTCCACGCACAAGCCTTTGTTTCAAGACGGCAGACGTAGTGAAAACGCGTTGGTACAACATCGGCCTGGGCCTCTTCGGAGAAGGGATAGTGCGACCAAGGTATTCTGTAAAAGACGAATGTGGATAATGAAAAAATGCAGGACAGAAAGTGGCATGACCTTACATTTTGTCGAAATAGCGAGCCAATGCCACAAGAGGCAACAAAATGTCGAGGGCATCAAGTCGGAGGGAATCGTATTAATCGCCTTCTAGGACAGTTTTAGATGTTCGACTGCATGCACTATGGAAAGAGTCAGTCTTGTAAGGTGAGCACAACAACGTGGTAATAGAGTCACTAGCAAAAGGGAAATGAAGGAGCACTCCGTCGCCGTGCCACTGCTTGTCAGGCACCGGCGACGCATCGGCCTGCCGGGCCAACTGCTTGGACTCTATTGGCCGTGTTCATTTGCACTGACTCGCGTCGACAACAACACCATTACATTCAAGTGCCAGAATCTGGATATAATACAAAACCAAAAGCAAGGCAGATTCAGGAGACAAATGAAACATGATTGCTGGTCGCCGGTCACTATGTGTATCGTTCTGCAGTGATGAACTGAACTTACTTCCCATAGTACGCGCAAACATTGAAGTATTGTCCTGAGGATGCTATACAAGAATCAGACTCAAATGGCGACCTACGAGAGAAGAAATGCGTACCCTGCTACAAGAACTCAAATTCCAATATGAACAAACACGATTCGCTTCTCCAAGGACACTTCATCTGCTGTCTCCACCGCCGCTGTGTTCAGCGCCGCGGCCGCATGCTCGAAACCAATGTCCGGCCGTTTGAACATCTCTTGGTAGAACCGAGTGACAAACCGATGTGCGACCGCATCATCCACCCTCCACAACGTTCCGACCACACCACTGAATCCTGCGAACTGCATCCCGGCAGCAAGATGGAGCACCTCGTCCGGTGTCGACTCGTCCCCAACCGCAGTATGACACGCAGACAGGAATGCAAACTCAGAGTTGGCATAACGCTCCTGGATGATGCGCATGAGTGTGAGTTTACCATCGCCCATCGCAAACCATGATTCAAACGGCTTCTCCGCGTGCTGCGCGCCGTGACAGGCAATATGAACCCATTGATGGTCCCGAAATGCTTGCACGGTCCCTTCAATGCTTGCAGCATCCCCTGTGATAGTTTCAAATGCGATGTTCGCGGGCATGCCTGTTTCGCTGCGAATTCTCTGAAGCTCGCGTTCCACTTCCACTAACTCGCGAAGCCTTGTGCCTGCACTCGCCCGTGCTTGTCCAACAGCCCCGAAAGAGATTACATTCGCAGTTCCAGGGTTGGTGCAAATCCTCTTCCGTGAACGAGCACGATCGCGCGTACGGATAAGAGCCAAAAAAGAGGGCGCATATGAAGAAATGTAGAGATCCATGAGATTTTTCTCCCCCTTTTTGTACGGACCTGCAGCATGTAGCGGGAGAGTTGCGAATTTCGAGGTGAGGTACCACCAAATGCGCGAGCCTGTGGGAAGCTGGATATCGTTTTGTAGGACGGAGGCAATGGGTTCTACCACAGATGACCATAACTCACGCAACATTTCTTTGACCCTGGCCTCTCTGTTGTTGTCATAGGCATGTGCGTCCTGTGTGAAGACCGACATTTGTGAACAGAACTGGTTGACATCAGAGAGTGTGCAAGGAAGGGACACATGGACTGGTGTACTGGTGTGTAGGACAATGAGAGCATCACAGTGATATTTGCATGCATTCACAATAATGACTGGCCCACACTCTGCAGCATGCTGGAGATTGTCAAAACAGGGGGGGTGAAGAAACTGTGAAAGCTCATTAAGACAGCGAATTCTGTCCACAACAGAATTCCATTCATTATGAATATGCTGGTATGAGTGCATGCCTCTGTCTTTTCTTCCTTCAGCAGATTTGGAAAGATCTGCACATAACTGTGTAAATTTCCCCAGAAGAGCATGTCCTTCATCTCCTTGGCTTTCTAATGCTGTCCTATGGGCAAGCTGTCTCCAAAGGATTCCCCGTCCCTGTTCTAGAAGCTCCACAGCAATCAAAATGTTACCATTTTTGATGGCATATGAAAATGCATTATTGGCCAGATTAGCCTGTGTTGCCTCATAGTTTGCCTCTAGTGAAGGATTGAAAGTGGTAATGTGATCCAATGCATTGAGGTATGTCTGATAAGCCTCCAAAACTGATGAGTGGTTATGCTCTTCAGCATCCTGGACCCAAGCTTGGATTGCCTTCCATAAATTTGATGAAACTAATGGCCCACATTTCTTTAGCAACCTATACATTTCAAAGGCTTCATCTAGTAAAACATCATAAGAAGTATAGCCCTCTTTTGAGGAACTAAACAAAAGGATAGCAGCTGCTAGCTGGCGAACATTGGATGCAAAAGAATGGTGATGGACAGGATAGGTTGACAATGCCTCTTTTAATAATGTAATAGCATTGATCAGATTAGGGTGGTATTTCATGACCTTGTAACGATTCTGTAAAGTCACTGCAAGATTACGAAGTGCAATCCCATAGTTTGAATGACTTGGTAGACATAGTTCCAAATACTTCTCTTGTAGGTTAATGGCCATATTAAGATCAGCTAAATTGCCCTGCTTTTGATAGCATGCAAAGATAGATGCAGCAAGATTTGTCATGGCTACACCATGATATGAATGCTCTGTTGGACAAAGCTCAAGTGCTCTTTCTCGCATTCCAATAGCTTTATTTAGGTCTTCTTTATTGCCTAGTGTATGATAACGTTCTGACAAAGATGATGCAAGCTCTGAAAGAGCCCTTGCATGATCAGAATGGCCTTGTGGACACATATTAAGCCATTTTTCTTGCATTTCAATAATCCTACTAAGGTCTTTCCTGTTTTTTTGGATAGAATAATAATCCTGTAAGGAGTGTGCGAGTGCTCCAAGAGCCTTTGCATGTTCTGGATGACCTAATGGACAAAGATCAAGCCTTGTCTGCTTTATCTCAATGGCTTTTGAGAGGTCTGAGATATTGCCAGTTTGAGCATAGCATAGTGAATAGGCAGCTGAAAGGTCATTTAAAAGCCCTGTGTGATATGGATGACCTAAAGGGCAGAAGTCCAGCATTGTCTGGTACATTTCAATGGCTGTGGATATGCAAGGTATATTCTTCATATACCTGGCAAACATATATAGGTTGCCACTGTATTTCTGTAGAGCTGAGAAGCACTTGTGGCCATTAAATTCAATCTAAAGCACTTATTTAAGGGTATGCAAAGAAGTTATGATAAAAATCTTACAAGTGCATCACAGGTGATACTTGTCATGGATAGAGTTGCAGGGCCAATAGAAAGTATAGGGATGTTACCTAACACACTGTTAGCTCTTCTAATAGTGAAATTGAAATAGCACTTACACTTCCATTCATTGCCAGACTCTAGTAAGCTAGCCACTGTTGTGACTATTTGATCTCCCAATGGTTGTTTGTCCCATTCAGGGCTAAGCTCCTCTGGAAGACTGCATATGGAAACTCCAACAGTAGTCGAAGGGGAGGCAGAGCTATTGAGGAAAAAGTAAGCAAGGGTAGTTGTAGAGCATGTAAGAAACTTACAAAAGAAAAGCATGATTCCAAGACACTGTAAGGCCATCTTCTGATATGTCTCCAGAGCATGTTATTTTAGACACATCATCAATGCAAACAACAACATGAAAGTCTTGCTTAGGAAGTTGGGTCAAGAGTGTTAGTTGACCAACTATGTAAATGAGTAAGCAGGCATAAGCAAAATAAACCAATATGCATACCTGTGATTTGAAATGTAATGTCACCAGGTTTCTTTTGGTTCATTGGAGGGAATCAAGAGGGGAGATGTGGTATAAAGCAATTGAAATAGAGCTGGAGCTTTTAGACTGTGAGAAGCACTGCAACTGGCACCAAGTGGAAAAGATGGGGTGTGTTAGATCAGGCAAAGTGGTTGAAGCAGTGTTATAAAACAGGGGAGAATTTGAGAAACCAAAGATTCTAAGCTTGGACAAGGGAAAGCAAACAGGCTTGGTGAGAAAACAAGATAGGAAAATAGGACAGACAGCAAAATATGTTTAGAGGGAACAAACTAGCAGACAGGCAAGTAGGGAACAAGGAGGCAATGGAAAGGGGAAGAATGCAACAGAGAAACAATCAAAGGCTAGCAGAATAGGAGAAAAAATGGTGGGACCAATCAAGAAGGAATTTCTGCAACTTGCCAGTAACAGAGTAAATGAAGAAACAATAGTATCACAAATCTGGAGAGCAAGAATGATCACAAACAGAGATATGGAAACTGAGAGCAAGGCTAGAATAAGACTAGCAGGTAGAGTAAAGAAACAGATGAGAGATTGTACATAGGATGCTAGGGGATGACTTACTGGCTGAAGGACAGAAAACAAGAACAGCACAGAATGGAGCAACAAACAAAAGGAATGGAATGGCAGTGAGTGATTTGAGGATGATGTGGAGGGATAGATGCAAAGAAAGCATCCAATAGAGTACAGACAGGGATGCAGAAGTGATTGCAGGAAAGACAGAGACAAAGACAGACTAAGAGCAAAAAATAGCATTTAAACATGTGAAGTGGAGCAGGGAGAACAATATTGGACACATACAGGTTCGAGGTTGTGGATGTGTGGGCTGAAGGGAGATAGCTAGAATGGCACTGTGTACAGGAGAAGGGACAGCGCTAAAACACAGAAAGCAGCAAGATCCGAGCAGGTAGAATTGGATGGAAAGGGGAAGGGGAGTTGGGGATGCAGCAGATAAGTGAGACGAAGAAAACTCCAGAGGCAATGAGATCGATGAAAGATCGAAGACGGTAGGGCTTACTCACAAAGCCGAGTTGAGGACGGTACGGCGCTTATGATGAATGCAGGATATAGCACTTCAGGGAAGTGTAAGAACAACGCCGAGAGGTACTAAGATGTGGATATGCGTGAACAAAGCGTGGTGCACAGACAATGGGAGGCTGACGCAGCGCCTCGTAGGATGTGGAAGAAGATAAGACGTCGCGGGAACTTGACGGTTGTGGACCGGCTCCCGACTCCGATTCCAGTCAGTGATTGAACCTCCATGCTCAAGCAACCACAACAGTTGGGAGAACCTCCCCTGGAATAGTATCATTTGTAGTTCAATAACTCTCTCGGAAATTCTTCCCATCCAAGCGAATGCTGTATGGCTCAGCATGGTCGTCTTCCAGTCTTTGTGTCCATGCGTGTTTCTGATGCTCTGGAATATGGTTGCCATCACTCACCCCCTCGTCCTGTAACCCTGGTGCAGATGAACCACCAGTGCTCTCCTGGGTTCTCATTCCCCTCCAGAATGTGGCCGCCAGCCTCAACACATTTGCCGCTAGGCTGCAACGACGCCAACTACATGTGCCTAGACTCGTCGTAGGCTGTCCCGTGGGCTACTAGGTACAGATAGACCACTTGTCCCACAGTAGAATGACAACTGCAGCGCGAGGTGTGGTCTTACAGGGAGCGGGCGTCCAACCATGAGCCTCCAAATGCCGGAGTCAAAAGTCACTGTGCCTTGATTTCCGATCAAGCCACAGGTCGGTGGGGTAGGACCGACGCCTCCACTCACGTACTTTGTATGCGGCTAAGGTGCAAAACTTGGCAATGACGCTAAACCACGAGTACGGGCGGCCCTTCGAGTCGGACCCAATATATGTGTCAAAGAAACCTTTCCACCGATATCGTACATGGTTGATCTCATCTATGCGAGCATGTAGTGGTTCCAAAAATGATGCGCAATAACTTGACAGATAGATAGCCAGCAAACCACCGACCGAGGTTGAACCCAGTCCAGCATCACCTCGTGGCTCATGCCTCTGATGATGACCAAAGCACGCGAGAGGAATCCTTTTTTTTTCTGTTGCACAGTTGTCGATGATCGTCTAAAACAGCCACGGCCCAACTGTGATACGACCATCAGCCAAACCCCAACATGAAAACGGGAACCTCACCTCTTCCATGCACGCCCTCGGGCTTGATCTGCAAACAACTCTGATGTATCAGGTTGAGCGCCTTGACCGCATCCTGGGCGCGTATCACACACGAGATGTTGATCTCGCTCGCCCCCTGACTGATCATCTCGATATTCACATTGCCCTGCGCGAGCGTCTGAAACATGCGCCCGGACATGCCAACCAAGTTGTGCATCTGCTTCCCGACGAGCGACAGGATTGCCATGTCCGCGTGTACAGTGACCTATATCACTCGGTCAAAATGGGTCCTTGTCCCACGTACAGAAAGGAGAGGCGCACCGAGCCGCTCTTCCCGAGTTCAGACACGACGCGGTCCATGATCTTGCGCGGGAGGGTGTCCTCAATGGCCATACTAACGTGGACCTCGCTCGTGCTGATCAGGTCAACGACGACACCATATCGGTCGAGCGTGCTAAAGATGCGGGCGAGAAACCCGTGCGAGACGCTCTTCTTGTTTGAGTTGACGTTCAATATGACGATGCGCTCCTTGATCGTGACGGCCGTGGGGAGACGTTTGCTTTGATGGATGTTTTCAAGCGTTTGGATGATTGTTGTCGGTGAGAGTACGTCTGAGTCAGATTCGTCGGCAACCCCGTCTGGATCTGGATGAATCACTGTCCCCCCACCACTGGGGTTTTCTACGTTTTTTATCCTGATGGGTATTTTTCGTCGGATGACCTGTGGAAAGTACATGTCAGAAGCGCATTGGTGAGTGGTATACACACCTGCTCCATGGTGAACGGATGTACCACCTCGCTGCCGTAATATGTCAGTTCGGCCGCTTCATCTGGCCATATCATGGATATAAGGCGAGCGGTGGGTACTTTTCGTGGATCCGCGGTGAATATGCCGTCCACTTCCTTCCATATCTGGAGTTCTGACGCTTGGAGACCGACCGCGAGCAGAGCTGAGAGGAGATCCGTGTAACCCCTGCCAACCTGGCTCAGCAATGACCCCGGAACAGGTCCAAAAAAACCTAGGCACAGATAAGTAGCCGATGCAACGGACAAGAGTGAAACGCACCAGTGACGACCGGCACTCTTGGGGCACAACTTTTTATGCGTTCACCGACTGCGGAAGCGACAGCATCCCAAAAGGATTGATCTAGAGATCTTTCTTCGTTGGGATCAACGTCATCTGAGATGGGCACGACGTCTTCTAAAGAGATGTATTCGGCGTCTATACCCTATTCTGATAAGTCCTGCGTCGTGATAGTGAGGGCAGGATTTACTTGATCGCGTAGTACAGCGGTCATTAGCTTGCAACCTAATCGCTCGCCGAAACCAATGATGCTGTCTCGAGATCGAGGGGAGACTTCGTCAATGACCTGTGATGGGGTGAGCACGGTAAGGGTGAGCACATTAACTACCATACTTGTGCTGCAAAGAGGAAAGCACGAAGCCAATCACAATCACGGTCTATTTCGGCTTCTATGTCATGCAGGATGTCTGGTGTTCTGATGGATGCTTGTGCTGCAGCCAAGTGTTCTGCACGGATGAGGTCTACCGTCGCGATGAATTCAGGAACATTTTGGCCTGGCTTCGGGCTGCTGAGCGGTGTGAACGAAAATGCGATGGAAGTTGGGGATGAACTGCGCGTTCGCGGTGAGTGCGTCTCTGAGGATCGGCCGAATATTCCGCTTGTGACAGGAGTGGTCGACTCAGATCTGGAGTGAGATTTTTGGGGACGCTGTTTGGCCTCTGCGGCAGCCTTGAGCAAGAGGCTGGTGGTGCCAAGTTCCTTGGTCGATCCAGAGCGGGCCGAGCATACGACCGCGACCTTGTGCTGGCCGATGTAGTTGCTATCGCCGAGGGTGAGTTGACCGGTTGAAGAGCGGTCGGTTGGCTCACGAAACAATGTTTTTGATGTGGCCAGGATACTTTCCTACGCTTGTTCCACCAAACTTTTGTACGAGCCAATTGGCTGCTGGGTCTGAGGTGTTCTGCTGGAGTGGCGATATCGCCATGGTGGAGGTAAGAAGTCGAGGTGACCCCGGACAGTGCGAACCGTGCCTTGGCTCGGACGTTTAATATCAGGCACTGTACTTAAATTCGGATGTGCCTGGCCCGCTGCAGCAGCACTTCCCCTCTTCCACGATGCCTGCTCAGCTTGACTTTGACCCGCTCGACGAGTTGCTCAAACCACCCCCAAACGAAACCGAAGAGGACCGCGTCATTCGTCTCGCACAGGAAGCAGAGGCTAGAAGAGTCAGCCATCAGATCGACGAGTCTATCAAGGCTGAGCGTCTCCAGCAAAAGAAGAAGAGCGTTGTCAGACTCCTCCTGCTCGGTCAGAGCGAGTCAGGCAAGTATGCACTCGCTCTCACGCAGCACTCACCGACTGTCTTGTAGGCAAATCTACTACACTCAGACGTCGGTACATCCACACACACACTCACAAGTGCTCACGCTTTCCAAGATTTCCAGAGACTATACACACCCACCGCATTCCGCGAAGAACGCATCCTATGGCGTGGCGTCATTCAACTCAACGTCGTCCGCTCCATCCGGACCATCATGGACGCGCTTTCACACGTACGTCTCGTGCCAGTTGACAGTGCCGGCGAGGAAAGCGACGACGACGCCCCACACATTCCACATGAGATCGACCTGCTCCAGATGCGCCTCACCCCACTTCGCCATATTGAAGCTCTCCTCATCGCAAAGCTCATCCCTCCAAGCGAAGACGACGCCGCCTCCTTTGTCAGAGGCACTGGCTTCAGTCCATACCAGTCACATCGAGATCGCCCTTGGCGCTCACAGGAAGTGTTTGTCCGACCAGGTGCTACCTGGAAAGGTACCCTTTCCAAAAATTCTCGCAGGGATGGTCGCCCTACATCACTGGGCGACACTGGCATGACTAGAGATGAGGCTCAAGAGGTCCTCCATGGCTGCAGCAATGATATAATAACCCTCTGGAACCACAAATTTGTACGCGAGGTGCTGCGGAGACGCAAGATCAGACTCGAAGAACTCCCAGGATTGTAATGTCCATCTTCCACTCTCCAACGACGTAATGCCAATATTTCCCCAGCTTTCTAAACGATGTGGAACGCGTTACCGCACTCAGCTACGTCCCATCGGATGGTAAGCCCTCTGCCCAGAAACACCGTAATTAATCTTATTCGGTTGCACATCCAGACGACGTCCTAAGAGCGCGGCTAAAAACCGTCGGTGTCTCCGAATACAGATGTGAAATGGAGGCTGCTGCTGGTCGTGAACAAGGGACCGAGTGGAGGATAGTCGATGTAGGAGGCTCTCGGTCGCAGGTGTGTGCGCCGTATTCTTGGGGTACCCTTTCTGACCACCATGCTTTAGAGAGGTGGGACACATCGGCTACACGCTGTACACTCACTCATTCTCCCTCTTAGCGACATGGGTACCCTTTTTTGACGACGGTACGTGTCCTCTCGTCTGTACCATACATTACTCATGTTATCTCAGTGGACGCTATCATATTCCTAGCTCCAATATCTGGATTCGATCAGGTACTTGCGGAGGACCGAAGCGTAAACAGACTGGTAAGCACATCCGTCCTTGGTACCTGAAAGTGCCTGGTTCTGAATGGTTGCGCAGGAAGATAGCGTCTTGCTGTGGAAGGCTGTCTGCTCAAATAAGCTTCTAGCCAGTGTCGATTTGGTCCTTTTCCTTAACAAGTGTGACATCCTTGAATCCAAACTTAATTCGGGCATTCGGCTGGCCAAATACGTTCGCAGCTATGGTGATCGCCCCAATGACTTAGACACAGCCTCAAAATGTGCGTGTGCTTCCTGCTCCCATCCCCCTTCCCCCACATGACTGATAGGGACGTGTAGACTTTAGGAGCAAGTTTAGTGCTATACACAGGGAGTATTCCCCTCTACCTCGGAAGTTTTATGGCTTTTGTACATCTGTGACCGTAAGCTCGGCGTTCTTGATAAGAAACCACCACGCTGACTTTTAATTAATTTTCAGGATACCACGACAACCGCGGGCATCCTGGCAAGTGGTAAGCCATCCCACGCATCAGATCCATGCACATGCTCATTTGACTGGAGTGCGAGACATGGTCGTCCGGAGGCATCTCAAACAGTCAAAGCTTCTGTAACACCTTTGTTGTCTGAACAAATTCTATGGTAACCGTATCCGATTCTCTACCATCATATGGTTTGCCTGATCGTTGGTTTTTGTACCAGGCACCGTTTTCCCAAACACAATAATTGGACTCTGTCGAAGCAAAATGTTATCGCTCTATTGTTTACTATTAACGACATTACTCACGATCCATACTCACTTTTTATGCTGTGCTCGTCGGCACTTTTGTCTCTATTTGCTTGTATCATGTCGAGTCGTTACTGGTTACCCCCCGATACTTCAAAACTTCAGGTCTGCACTTTCCGACATTTTGCTTTGATCTGGTTCATTTCTATACTGAAATCCTTTTCTATATCTTTTTCAAATGGATCTAGATGAAGGCCCTGATGACTGAAATCTACGACTTGCTCTTGACGTGCCCCCTTTTCTTTCTCATTCTCACTTTTACCACTGACATCTTTTCATGCGGCGCCTCCTTTCCGATCTCTCACGCAACGATTTCCCTGTTATCTGACTCCGTCTTGTGTTCCTAGCCTTTTTTGCTACCTAGTTCGAATTGCTGTAGTATCTCGAGTTGTATGTTCGGCATATATACATCCCACGTGTAGATTTGAACCGTGTAACGTGAGTCCCAGCAAAAGTTGCGACCAGGGTAGTTTAGATGACGTGTTGTGCTTCGTGATCGATGAATGAGCTCATTCGGTTTTTGACCACAGCACGCCGCGTGATGATGGATGGCGTCATCCGTGCCGGCAGGCCGAAGTCTTTGGGTTGGGACTGGCAGAGGGCAGAGGGCAAGGGCTATGCTGTACCTGACCTTTTCCTGTATTGGCATCGGTGGGGTTGCACGGTTGGTCGGGATAAGAGGTCAGGTGTGTAGTACGGTAATCAACCAGCCACTACATAGAGAACAAGGACACAGGCACCGATCCCCGATCGCGATCGTGGACGTGTTCGGACTCTTCCGGATGGCTGTCTCGTCAAAGGCAGTTTCGGGGTTCGTTTCGATTCTTGGTCGTTTCCATGATCGTCGCGTTGGCGGTGGGTCGGGAGGGGCAGACAAGTGTGAGCCTTGGTGCTGGTGCGGCGCCGGGAGGAACACCACGGTGAGCGGCGGAACGGGGTATTCCGAACGTACACGTGTCGGTGCCCGAGGTCGTGGCGTATCTGGGTTGCACGACGGGCGCCGTGGTACATGGTTTACGGCTTCTCGTTAAAGTACGTCAGCCGTGAAGCTCGGGGAGGACGCCTCGAGGGAGGGGTGGCGTGGGGGTTGGCCGCGTTAATGAAGTGATCCGTACGTCCCGGACGGCGGGTTCAACCCGACGCATCGGCGCAACCCGTCGTACATACGTGTTGGTGCGGCCCAGGAACTCGTCGTCTGAGACGGTGTGCCTTGGACGGAGTTCTCCGACGTTCGAGGTGACGTTTGGGGTCGTGCGACGGCGGCGGATCTAAAGTCCTGGGCGCGTGCAGGCAAGACATGGTCGTTGGAAAGTCAACATCCGCGATGCGACGTTCCTGGTATCATTCAAAAAATAGTTCCGATTGGGTTTCATGATATGAAACGCGGGGAGAAGAAGAGGAGGTCTGGCCAAGCTTAGCCCGGATTGAAGTTGAGTCTTGACGTGATGGTGTATTTTGATTCCGCGTCTTCAAAAGGCGTGACGAGTAAATGTGACTGATCACGTGAGAGGTCACGCTCTGGAGCAAATCACGCGACTCTACTGCGCGCTCCGGACCGGACAGCATGTGGCATGGTCGATGTCGATTGCATCTCCATCGTTATCTCACCTGTGCCACTTTGCCCACTCCTAAATACCACAGGTACAAATCTACATTAACTGCAATGGGCGCGATAGGAACAGCCAGAGTCGACACATCCGAACGTCTGGCTCGCCTCAGGGCGTTGATGCAAACGCAAGGTGTCAATGTCAACGCTGTCGTCGTTCCTAGCGAAGATGAACGTGAGTGGGGCTCGTTTTTTCGCATGGGGCCACTTGACTTGCTTTGATCTAGACTCTAGCGAGTATCCCGCCGAGGCGGACAAGCGACGCGCCTTCATTTCCGGATTCAATGGCTCGGCAGGTGATTGGATAGTCTTATCATCGTGAGATGGTTCGCGTTCATGCATTGATCCATAGGGTGTGCCGTCATCACTCTCGAGGAAGCCTTTCTCTTCACCGATGGTCGCTATTTTCTGCAAGCTGAACAGCAACTGGACGAGTGAGCGATGGATGTGTTGGAATGCGTTGCGTTCTGAATTTGCGCTTGCAGTAACTGGACTTTGATGCGGCAAGGTTTACATGGTAAGCGGATATGGCAGTTCGAAAGGATAGTACCGACCCTCACTTAGATGTACCTACCTGGCAGAATTTTCTTCCAAAGGTGTGTCCTTATCTTTGACGTATTCTTTTCGTCCAGCGAGACCTGCGCAGAGACTCGATCAAGGGATACGGATCGGAATTGATCCGACTGTGATTTTGGATTGTATGCACCACCGTGCCATCCGCCGAGTGTAGGCTCATGCGACCCGCCAGCTGACTTCCAGACGCTTAAAAAGTCGTTGACAAAGTCTGAGTTGGTCTCTCTTGTGCAAAACCCGGTCGACATCGTATGGGGCTCAGACCGACCATGCCGACCGAAAAACCCAGTGTTTCCTTTGGATATCAAGTACTCAGGTTTGAACGCTTCCTTCATTCTCTCCGTGTCTCAATCCACATCAGGGGAAAACTTGCACAGCAAACTCGATCGTGTGCGACAAGAGCTGACGAAGAAGAATGCGGTCGCTGTGGCTGTCACTCTGCTCGACGAAGTCGCTTGGCTATTCAATCTTCGCGGAACGGACATCGAGTTCAACCCAGGTATGGATTCACTGTTCCCCTTATAAATATCAAGGATTAAGTAAAACAGTCTTTTTTGCATATGCCATTGTGGAGAAGGATTCTGCCACGTTGTTCGTTGACAAGACCCAGGTAGATGCTTCTGTGATTGCTCATCTTGGCAAGGATGCAGTCGTCAAGCCCTACGACGCATTCATTCCTCATCTCAAAGACCTAGTCAAGACGGGACTGGTAAAGACGGATCAGGTAAAATTTACTGCGAACGCTTCCGGCTCTGGCTGATGATCGTTAGCCTGTCTTACTTGGAGATAAGACAAACCTTGCTGTTGTCCAAGCCCTCAGCGAGGTCGGTCTTTTATCACATTTTGGATGAATTTGTCGCTGATGCGCTGACAAGGACAACGTGGTCATCATCCCATCGCCTGTGGCAGCCTTGAAAGCGATCAAGAACAGTACAGAGCTGGAAGGTTTCCGACAAAGCCACATACGCGACGGCGCTGCGTTGGCACGTTACTTTGCATGGCTAGAGGAACAGCTCCAAACTGGTGTTGTGCTAAACGAGAGCCAGGGAGCAGACAAACTGGAAGAGTTTAGATCGTGCGTGTCGAATCCATTTAAAACATGTCGACTGAACTTTGCAGTGAGCTTGACTTGTTTCGTGGACTGTCTTTCACGACTATTTCCTCGACTGGCCCGAACGCCGGTTTGTTCCCGCTCATTTTTCGTGGTGCGATTTGGATATGAATCGTTTACTTCAGCGATCATACATTATGCACCGGACCCTAAAGATTGTGCAATCATCTGGAAGGACCAGGTAATGTTATTACTTGGTCGTTGTCGTTGTCTATTTACATCACTGTTTAAAGATCTATTTATGTGATTCTGGAGGCACGTACAACTAAAAAGACATGTAGAGCCGAGGCTGATTACTCGTCATCGTACATTAACAGGTCAATACCTCGATGGAACGACCGACGTCACTCGTACATGGGCAAGTAGCGTGATTGTGAAGATCACCAACGATTTACATGTGCATTGTCATAGCACTTTGGGACACCATCTGAAGAGGAGAAACGCGCGTTCACTCGGGTTGTTCAGGGTCACATAGCTATTGGTTCTGGTGTTTTTCCTACTGGGACCACTGGTAGGTCCCAACCTTCTCTATTGACCTGCTGCTTAACCTTCAGCTCTACAGGCTACATAATGTGTGTAGATTCATGTCCATAACATGATGCAATGTTGACCGCCCCTCAGCGACTCATGGGCACGAAGGGCCCTATGGCAAGATGGACTGGGTAAGTTACCGGCGTCGGTTCGACGGATACATATTTAACTCGATCCATAGATTACAGGTCTGGTCACTCATGCACATATCTTACATTGGTCTCTCAGTACGAAAATTAGACATGGCACTGGGCACGGCCTCGGGCATTTCTTAAATGTCCATGAAGGTATTTTCAAATTCCTGGCTCGCAACGTCAAAGTTCACTCCGTCTAAAAGGTCCTCAGGGTATTGGCACGCGCATCGGTAAGGAACACATCGTACCTGATACCAAGCTATAGACTCACCCCGTAACCAGCGTACAACAACACAGCATTGAAACCGGGAATGACAGTGTCAAACGGTAAGGGACCAGGCCACCCATGTCACACTCGCGGTATATTTAGGACCCTATTTTGCCTCCGTCTCCAAATAGAGCCTGGATACTACGCCGACGGTAAGTGGGGCATCCGTATTGAGAGCGTGGTCCTTGTCCGCGAGGTCGAGACACCCAACAACTTTGGGGACAAGGGCTACCTCGGTTTCGAGTGTGTCACCATGGTCAGTACCCCTCCCATGCCTCCGTTGCGATCGCTGAGGGTCCGGACAGTGTCCGATTCAAACAAGCTTGGTAGACGTGTCGCTCCTGACGGCGGAGGAAAAGGCGTGGTTGAATGGGTACCACGCCGAGGTCGAGACCAAGATAGCCCCGTTGTTGGAGGGCAAGGATGCACGTGCGCTGGCGTGGCTCAAGAAACAGTGTCAGGCAATCTGACCTTGTGTGTGTTCGCACTCCATGTACAGGACACGTGCTGTTTTTACTACTACTAGTAGTACCTATGAAACTCGATGGGACCTGGCATTGTGGTCTTGGGTATTAGAATACACTCCTAGCAACGTCCTCCGTTGGCATGGCCCTATTGTTGGCACAGGCCACATTCGGCGCAATCCAGGCAAACAGCGCATTCTGTTCATGAAGGTATTCTCGGTTAACGACGCCACTGAAGGTTCACTCCGTCCGAATGGTCGAGTCAGGGTATCGACGCGCATCAGCACATACATCCGACTCCACCTGATGTGACCAAGCTGTAAACCCACCACGCAGCCAGCATACAACCTTGAAACCTGAAATGACGGTGTCAAATGGCAAGGGACCAGGCCACCCATGTTCAGGACCCTTTTTTTTACCACCGTCTCCAAACGAAGCCTGCCAACGGAAAGTGGGCCATACGGAGAGGGTGGTCCTTGACAAGCTGGGGTTCTGAGCATGTCACCACGGTGCGTGTCACTCTTGCATATCCATTTCGATCATCAATCGAGGCGCTAGAGAGCGTCCGGTTTAAACGAGCTTGGTAGATAGCCCCGTTGCTGGAAGTGGCGAGGACGCACACGCGCCGGCGTGGCTCAAGAGATTGTGCCGGGCAACCAGACCTACGTGGGCACTAATCTCGTTTGGAGAGTGGTATGACCTCTTGCAGTTGGATTTATGGCAGTGCCACACACAGGAGAAGGCCACTTCCACACGTTTTCTGCGCCGTTCTTTGACCGAATGTTGGGGGGCCTTTTTTGGAATGGAACAGGGGTATGTCAACTATCACGTCTCTCCTTATATGCATGTTATACACTAATGGTGGCAGCAGCCATTCACCGAATGGCAAGTCCGGGAAGGGCTGTGGATACGGGCTTCTATCTACCCTGTGGTTATCGACGGTGGCAAGGTTTGACTGCCACCGTGACTGATTGTGCTCGGACAGATCAGAAAGCGCGACCATGCCGTCTGATGTCGGTTTCATGCCCAGCCAACGAACGTGCGGCCTCCTCGGGTTCCTTTGGGTAGAGAATGATAGGGCACACACGTGTATGCCGGGCGCCCCAGAGTGCTCCGCGGCTGCGGAATCAAATGTCGGTCCCTGTCTCGGTCTCCAGGTGGTCTGGCGTTGCGTCGCCCCTGTTACTCTCACCCCACGCCACGTCATTTCCAGACCCTGTCCAAGAGGTTCTAGCAAGCGGCAAAAAGTTTCCCCGCCCCTTCATCAAAGGTGTTTTTACATACGCGCCTGTGTCACGACAGGTCCAGAGCGTCACGTCGCAGACCCGTGGAGCAATTGCACTTTATCGCTGTCATCATGACGTACCTTCAGGCAGATCTCCTTCGCACTTTGGTGGCCTTATGTGGCCGCACATGTCCTCTACGGCGTCTGTGAGGCTTCATGCCTTTCTTGATTTTGCCCGGCGACACGTACAGGTATGGAATGTGGCCCTGGTGGGGTTGTGGCTCGCCGCCGTCTTACTCCAACCCTGTCCTGTGTCTCTGTGATCCGAAGTAGACGAACTACTTACCCGTGGATGCCATGAAAGTCAATGCCATGTACTATATATCCCTCGTACACGGTCGAAGACAGGACTGTTTACATGGCTACCATGAAAACACCTCCACTCCACCAGAACGCCTCGGACCCAGCAGCCAATTGGCTCGTACAAAAGTTTGGTGGAACAAGCGTAGGAAAGTATCCTGACCATATTAAAAACATTGTTTCGTGAGCCAACAATTATTGTTCGACCGGTCAACTCACTTTTGGAAACAGTAACTACATCGGCCATCACAAAGTCGCGGTCATATGCTCGGCTCGCTCTGGATCGACGAAGGAACTTGGTACTACCAGTCTCTTGCTCAAGGCTGCCGCAGAGGCCAAACAGTGTCCCCCAAACTCTCACTCCAGATCTGAGTCGACCACTCCTGTCACAAACGGAATATTTGGCCGATCCTCAGAGACGCACTCGCCGCGAACGGGCGAATCATCCCCAACTTCCATCGCACTTTCATTCACTCCCCTCAGGAGCCCGAAGCCAGGCAAAAATGCTCCTGAATATATCGCGACGGTAGACCTCATCCATGCAGAACATTTTGCTGCAGCACAAGCATCCATCAGAACACCAGACATCCTGCATGAAATAGAAGCTGAAATAGATCGTGATTGTGGCTGGCTTCGTGCTTTCCTCTTTGCAACACAAGTGTGGTCTTTTATGTATTCGTTCTTACTGTCCTTACCCCATCATAGGTCATTGACGAAGTCTCCCCTCGGTCTCTGGACAGCATCATTGGTTTTGGCGAGCGATTAAGCTGCAAGTTAATGACCGCCGTACTACGCGATCAAGTAAATCCTGCCCTCACCATCACGACACAGGACTCATCGTAATAGGGTATAGATGCCGAATACATCTCTTTAGAAGACATCGTGCCCATCTTAGATGATGTTGATCCCAACGAAGAAAGATCTCTAGATCAATCCTTTTGGGATAGGGTTGCTTCCGCAGTCGGTGAACGTATAAAAAGTTGTGCCCCAAGAGTGCCGGTCGTCACTGGTACGTTTCACTCTTGTCCGTTGCATCGGCTACTTATCTGTGCCTAGGTTTTTTTGGACCTGTTCCGGGGTCATTGCTAAGTCAGGTTGGTAGGGGTTACACGGATCTCCTCTCAGCTCTGCTCGCGGTCGGTCTCCAAGCGTCAGAACTCCAGATATGGAAGGAGGTGGACGGCATATTCACCGCGGATCCACGAAAAGTACCCACCGCTCGCCTTATATCCATGATATGGCCAGATGAAGCGGCCGAGCTGACATATTACGGCAGCGAGGTGGTACATCCGTTCACCATGGAGCAGGTGTGTGCACCACTCACCATTGCGTTTCTGACAACTGTACTTTGCATAGGTCATCCGACGAAAAATACCCATTAGGATAAAAAACGTAGAAAACCCCAATGGCGGGGGAACAGTGATTCATCCAGATCCAGACATGGTTACCAACGAATCTGACTCAGACGTACCCTCACTACAAACGCTTGAAAACACCCATCAAAGCAAACGCCTCGCCACAGCCGTCACTATCAAGGAGCACATCGTCATATTGAATGTCAACTCGAACAAGAAGAATGTCTCGCACAGCTTTCTCGCCCGCATCTTCACCACGCTCGACCGATATGGTGTTGTCGTTGACCTGATCAGCACGAGCGAGGTCCACGTTAGTATGGCCATTGAGGACACCCTCCCGCGCAAGATCATGGACCGCGTTGTGTCTGAACTCGGGAAGAGCGGCTCGGTGCGCGTCTTCTTTCTGTACGCGGGACAGGGACCCGTTTTGACCGGATGTAGGTCACTGTACATGCAGACATGGCAATCCTGTCGCTCGTCGGGAAACAAATGCACAATTTGGTTGGCATTTCCGGACGCATGTTTCAGACTCTCGCGCAGGGCAATGTGAATATCGAGATGATCAGTCAGGGGGCGAGCGAGATCAACATCTCGTGTGTGATATGCGCCCAGGATGCGGTCAGGGCGCTCAACATGATACATCAGAGTTGTTTGCAGATCAAGCCCGAGGGTGTGTATGGAAGAGGAGAGCACAATTCGGAGAACACGTTGTACACTTCGAGATCTTTGTTGGGCTGATCCATGATCAGCAGACAATGGTACTGACTAAGACTCAAGCGGCTCACAAAGAGGGTTGGTGGTCCGAAAACGAAAGTTTTCTGATCATCGGGCATTGGGACAACTGGAGCATGCAAAAGAAGAGAGACCGGTTACCGTGTCCTTGGTGCATTTAACCTTTTGGATCAATAGGTACACACTGGAAGTTCCATGTCAAGCTTCGCAATGCTGTATATGCAAGGTCATCTTCTCTAATGCGCTTTCATCTTGCTGAACGGGCTATTAGTCTATGAGGCACGCACTCAGCAGATGCAGTGATCGCAGAATCAGGGCAAGTCATTCATACCGGTGTATGTCACTATACAGTAGAGTCCCTTATAACCCATACCACCAATACTTTTGGGGCTCGGTTATAGGGGAGTCTATTGGCGTGTGAATTGATGCGCATCCAGCTTGTCTTTCGGTGATATCATTCCTCTATGCCGCAAGACCTTTGTTTTGCAGCCCTGAAGAGGTTCCGCCTTTTATTCAGAGGTATTACTACCTCGAAACTTGCGCCACATTCTCTAGAAGAAGACCATTTTTTTCGCTATGATTCCGGGAGGTGGATTTACAACGAACGAGAACGTAAGTGGTAAGTTCCTCGACTTGATTCTAACCCCAGGCCTTCATAGAAATGAGTATTCGGTACACACATTTTGACATAGACGCCCTGAAACAAATCGCAACCATAGAAGCAGGCGCAAACCAATGTCTCGAGATGATCAAAATCTCTGAAGGTAATGATCCACTGTCTCTTTTTCTCTGATCCCTCATCCTGGTTTGAGCAGGTTCTTTTAACAAGATATTCTTGTTGAGCTTTGACAATGGCGCAAAGTTGATCGCCAAAATTCCTTGTCCACTCGTAGCGCCACGCCACCTTTGTACAGCCAGCGAAGTCGCGACCATGGACTTCGTAAGAAACATACTCGACCTACCTGTTCCACGTGTTCTGAAATATAGCGCGGATTCAGACGCATCCGAGGTGGGGTGCGAGTACATTCTGATGGAACATGTAGAGGGCGTGGAGCTGTGTAAGCGCATCGACGACCGTGGGGGCGAAGGAACGCGTGTCGCGGATCAACTTATCGATATGGAGTGCAAGTTCGCTCAGTGCTGTTTCTCTCAGATAGGGAGCCTGTATTACAAGGAGGATGTTTCCCTCGAGCTACAAGAGCGTCCTCTTTACGCAGAAGGTGTAGACGGTGGCGGCTCTGATCGTTTTCGCATTGACCCCTATGTTGACTGGGATGTCTGGCGTGGAAAGAGAAGTGACCTGGATACCGACCGTGGTCCTTGTCAGCCTTGATTTCACGCTCGATGTGCGTCGCTAACTCTATTTGCTAGGGCGATGCACTGTCTTACATCAAGGCAATTGTATACACCGAACAGAAGTGGTTGTCTACATGTGCCATTCCTGACGAGCCTCGCCATCCATTCTGCCGTCCTGGAAGTGAGAATGATCCGAACGCGCACATTTGTCTTCTGGACAAGTTTCTTGCGGTCATACCCCACATTTTGCCCCCCCATGAACTTTGTATCCCAGTACTTTGGCACAATGACCTGCACGCATCCAACATAGTCATCCCTGAAGAGGGTACTGCCGACATATTAGGGCTGCTCGATTGGCAGGGAATTAGCATTCGTCCGCTATTCCTCCAAGCCTCTTTCGCATCATGCATGCGGTACCGAGGGGACGATCGTATCACCATCCTTCCAGGCAAGGTCATACCAAAGTTTCCGCCCGAGTTCGACACATACTCAGAGGAAGAGAAAGCGTTCTTGAATGAAGAGCGTCGACGCGCCATCCTTCACAAATATTATGAGACACTTGTCGCGAGCCGAAATCCTGTTGCTGTTGCTGTGCGATCGTATCCCCATCTCAAGTATATTGTACCGCCGATTCTCATTGCGTCGCCAACATGGTATGAAGGCACGCACCATATGCGGCAGCTGCTGTTGGCGCTCCAAGAAGATTGGGAAAACATTGTCTCTGGCGCGCCCTGCCCCATCACGTTTGGCGCGGACGAGGTGTCGGAACATCTGAAGGCGTATCCCAAGTTGGTCGAGTACGAGGAGCGCGTTGAGAAAATCACACAAGGGCTGCTGTTGGAGGGCGATGGGTGGGTGACGAACGAGCGGTATGGTGAGGTGATGCGGCTGAGCAAGTACATCAAAAGAAAATGGAACAAGAAGGCGTGGGGAGGGCCCTATCCATTTCAAGATGGTGGTCGGTCCTGGTTTCTGTCATGAATGTTTGGCCGTCGGCAATCAACTTCATGTCATGTAGTACGCCTTATCGTCGACTTCGAACGATACTTGGCATTCCTGAGAATAGCATCAGCCTAGTCCGCATTAATAGAAATTAGGGTGTGGGGCATTTCTTAATGTTCGTGAAGGTACTTTCGGCTAGCGACGCGGCCAAGGTCCACACCCTCAGGGTATCGGCACGCGCATCAGCATGGACATACATCCGAGTACCTGATACCAAGCTGTAAACTCACCACACAACCAGCGGTCCAGCACACAGCCTTAGAAACCGGGAATGACGGTGTCAAACGGGTACCAGGCTACTCATGTCACCTTCGCGGTGTGTTCAGGACCCTGTGTTTGCCTCCGTCTCCAAACAAAGCCTGCCAGCGGAAAGTGGGTCATACGGATCAAGAGCGTGGTTCTTGACAAGCTGGACTACCTCAGTTTCGGGCGTGTCACCACGGTCCGTGTCACTCTCGCACTGTGTCCATTTCGATCATTGAGGTGCTGCCAGGGAGCGTTTGATTCCAACGAGCCAGGTAGACGTGTCGATCCTGACTGCGGAAGAAAGGGCGTGGTTGAACGGGCACCATGCCGAGGTCGAGACCAAGATAGGCCCGTTGCTGGAAGTAGCAAGGACGCACACGCGCTGGCGTGGCTCAAGAGATAGCGTCAGGCAATTTGGCCCTACATGGGTACTAGTATGAGTATGATCTGGTCTTGTTTGGAGAGTGGTCTGACCTCTTGCAGTTGAATTTATGGCAGTGCCACGCACAGGAGAAGGCCACTACCACATGTTTTCTGCGCCGTTCTTTGACCGAAAGTTCAATCGGGTACCTTATTTGAACGGAACGGTGGTACGTCCATCATCACATCTCTCAGCCTTGTATGCGTGTTATACACTATTGAATGGTGGCAGCGGCCATTCACTGAATGGCAAGCTCGGGAAGGGCTGTGGATACGGGCTTCTATCTACCCTGTGATTATCGACAATGGCAAGGTTTGATCAACTCACATCGGGAGGCTTGGCAGTGCCACCCATCGAACGCGCGCCGTCCGAGAACGACTTCCTGTCCGAAACTGCCACCGTGACGGATTGCGCTCGGACAAATCAGAACGCGCGATCATATCGTCTGATGTCGGTTTAATAGGGCATCGCAGCCAACAAACGTGCGGCCTCCAACAGAGCACGCGTCTTCGGCTTCCTTTGGCCAGAGAATGATAGGGCACACGCGTGTATGCCACTGGCGTCGGTTATCAGGTGCCCCAGAGTGCTCCGCGGCTGCGGAATCAAATGTCGGTCCCTATCTCGGTCTCCAGGTGGTCTGGCGTTGCGTTGCCCCTGTTACTCTCACCCCACGCCACGTCATTTCCAGACCCTGTCCAATAGGTTCTGGCAAGCGGCAAAAAGGTTCCCTACCCCTTCATCAAAGGTGGGTCGCACTCCGAGGCGTACTCTTTTACATACAAGCGTGTGTCACGACGGGTCCAGAGCGTCGCGTCGTAGATCCGTTGCATCCTTATCGCTATCATCATGATGTGCCTTCGGCCGGATCTCCTTCACTCTTTGGTGGCCGTATGTGGCCGCACGTGTCCTCTACAGCATTTGTGGGGTTTCACGCTTTTCTTGTTTTTCCCCGGCGACACGTCCAGGGATGGAATGTGGCTCTGGTGGGGTTGTGGCTCTCCCGTCTTGCTCCAACCCTGTCCCATGTCCCTGTGACCCAAAGTAGGTGACCCACTTTTTCGACAGCGTGGTCGAGAGTTGAGACCCACTTACCCGTGGATGGCATGGAAATAAATGGCATGTACTATATATGTTTCGTACGGGGTCAAAGACAGAGGATCGTTGTAAGGCCTATCGCCGTACAAGCACTAACGATACAACTGGATGCCAGATCCACGTATGAACAGAGGTAACGGAAGGAATGGAAGAAAGAGATGGAAAGAAAGAACAATGGACGTGAGAGGTAAAGAATGAGGAATCGTGAATGTGACGTGCAGGGGTATGATATGGTACACGATGCAGATGCGAATGCGAATGGCGCGCACGGAGGACAGGTGCGCGGGTGTAAGTCACGACGGCTCCCACTCATAAATAATCAAACAGAAGGAATGAAATGTACACGCGCCTTGATCATACACATTTGGCGTCCAAAGGAAAAGAAAGTAAAAAACGCGGGGGACCAGGATTGGGAAAGAGGGAACGACCCACTCATTCATCGTCCGACGTCGGTGAGGCTGGGCCATTTGTAAGGTATCCGGCGATGATGCCCGCTTCTTTACAGTAATTTGTTCGTTTGAGGACGGACCGCGGCGGTGCCTTGGGTATAAGCCGTCGGTTGAGGTCAATCCGGACACCAGCCTCATTTTGCCATCCCCCGGACGGTTCTGGGTAGTCGTCAAGGTCTTCAGGGTACTCCTCACCATGTGCGGGAGGTTTGTACGACCCGTCGTTGCGCCACAATTGATCCCTGCGCATTGGAAAAGCCCGGCGAGGCAGCGCGAGGGACGAGGACGTCAATGACGGGCAAGGGTAGAGGGGGAAAAAGACACCCACCCTCGTCTGTTGAACCACCCCTTTCTTCGCTGGCAGGGGAGAATAGGGCTTGGGCAGACCAGCTCCTCACACCAGCGCACGGAGCGTGGTGCGGGGACCGTGCCGGCGCGGCGTGGGCGTGGGGGCATGATGCGGCCTTGATCCCCATCCGAGTTGCGGCGATTTGGCACACGGTGAGGCGGTTCGGAGGTGACGTCGACCGTCTGGCCATATTCCCAATAGACGTTGAGCCCTGGCGGCAGCGGGACGCTCCCGCTATGCGAGCTGCTCCCTACGGATCCACTGCTCTTCGTGGAGGACGTGCGGACAAGGGGTGGTGGCGAGGCTGAGGGGTACCCGCCTGTCTCTGCGGTGGACCATGCGCTTTGCGGTTCAGCAGGGTAGGGTGGCGGAGGTCCGATACGTAGCTGCGGGAGTCGCGGGCGAGTGGTGATTGGCGGAATAGAACGCTCGTTCGCGAGCACGAGGCTGTCCTTGCGCACGCGGGCGCTCACAGGGGGTATAGGCAACGGGCGGGCATGGGCTGGAATGTCGGCTCTGTTAGCCGCGCGGGATGGTGGGCTGTTGCTCATCTCCGAGCAGGTCGGACACGTGTGGTATGCCACCTGGGCCGGGAAGGGTGTTCCGGATCGCTGTGGGCCATGATGGTGGGAGGGTCTCCGCTCCGGTGTGGTCCGAGCGACGTGGTGCACGCCTCGCGGGGGACAATCGTCGTCAACGCTGCTGTTGGACGAGGCAGAAGAAGGGAGTGAGAAGATGGAGTCGATCTCGCTCGCGCTGCTGTCCGAGGGTGGGTAATAGTAGTCGTGGTAGGGGTCTGATTTTGACGACGCAATGGAGCGCTCGTAGATGAAAGTGTCTTGGACTGGGCCGGGATGGATGATCCCGAAACGTCGGGTATCACGATAAGGTCTATCTCGCTCTCGCTCTCGGTGCTGGTCCCGTTCTCGTTCTCGTTCTTCATGGGGATGAGCGTGGGCGTGGACATGGGCGTGGGACGGTGGGGGTTTGACAAGTTTGCGAGGGACCTCGCGCGCCAGGGGAGCCGAAGAACGGGGGTCGCGGTGTGATGACGGCTTGTATTCAACGTCACCTCTTGCGGTAACGGCAGAGAGCTGCTGACCGGCGTTTGAGTACTGACGTGCGGAAGCGCAAACAGTGGGTGGTTTGAAGATGCGCACCGAAACGCCGGGGGGGACTGGCAAGACATAGTTCTGCCAACCAAAGCGGTGGGATTGGGTGGGACGTCGTTCACTACGATGCCCGAATAGTAAAAGAGGGCGACAAAGCGCACTGACCTTGGACGATCCCGGAGGGATTCCGCCACCCCCGCGGTCGGTTCTTGAGGGTGGGCGGACGCCAGGGTTAAACGGTGCCACAGGATTAGACATGAACGCAGCAGTCATAGCTTGACCTCGATATCTGTCCTAACAGAGTGGGGCGAGCATATGTTGTCGGAAGGTGTACTTATAAGAAGGAAGGAAATAAGAGACCACGGAGGGAGCGACACTGGAATTAGTGGTGAGAAGCAAGAAACCACACGGGGTATTCGGAATCGCGGTTTGGACCTAGGTGAATTAGTGGATGGGCTGTAGCGTGCCAGTTGGTGCATGCTGCGAACACGAGTAAACCTGCAGGTTGTACGACATGAGGTTGATTTCTGATGTGAAGCGAGCAAATGAGGATCGAGTGGCTCTAGGGGCGAAGAAGCTGGGGAGCTGTGGCCGTACGAGACCGCCACGTCGCATCCGTTACAGGGTGATTTCGGGTGGTGCAACGAGGAGGCACGGGACCAAACGCCTCCGGCGTCTCTTGCAGTATCTCTTTTCTGCTAGACGTAACTATGAAAACCCGATGCAAGAGAAACCTTCAAACACAAGAAGGGGCGGTCTCAATGTCGGAGAAGAAATGTTGCCCATGAGAGCAACGTGTCGCCACATATACACGAAATACGTCAAGAAGTGGCAGGTGGCCCGAGAGATGCCCAATTAAGGAAAGAAAATGTAAGTTTGCACTTACGTCAATGAAATAATAGTCCAAGTTATCCAGTTGCAAAGAGGCCATACTAGGAACCAAAGCTCACGCGTTGATCGTCAAAGAAGCCTCCATTTCTGGAAGAATCAAGCCCTTGACACCTTCACAAACTGCGTGATGCACGGTGAGGTTGACGCACAACGATTTTCCAACATTTTGACACGGCAGCCAGCGAAGAAAAAAAAACCTCATCATTAGAGCATGTGGAGTGTTGCTCACAAGAAAAGTGAAACGGAGAACCCTTTAAAATAGCTCACAAATTTGGACATATGACGAAGATCAATCTTGCGGCTGCGCAAATGTGGAATGCCTTGAGACACCCTCTCAGGCGGATGGCTGCGCAGACATGAACCAGCACAAATGAAGACACGGGTAGTCCCTATGCATTTGTGCATGCGGTGGGACGACAGAAGTGCGGACACGCACTAAACTGGCAGAACGGAGAGAAGGTCGAGGCAACGGGCAATATCTGAACGGAGCTTAAACAGCGGTCAGTTCGGAGCAGGGATGGTAATGGGTGAAGCGCGTAATACAGCCCCAGATCGAGGGATCATGAAGACTGGGAGGGTGGCATGTTGTACCTACATAATGATGCATCGCTGTTTTCAGTTTCGCGCGAGTCGCAGAATAGCCTTGTAAATAGAACGAGATTGATAGGTGGGACGGGGGACAAGTCCGGTCAGTGGCGGGGCGGTGTATGACCAGCCCTTGCCGCGAATTCGAACAGATGGAACTCAGGAAGCGGCGAAACCGCCCCCGATCAATACCGAGGTTCGGTAACCACAGGAGTGCACTGCATCGGCCGTATACGGGATGTCGGCTGTTATCAGATAAAACATGGCATACGGCAACGAGAGAGGACCACTGACGACGTGGACGGGCGCAGTGATGCGCAGCTGAACCGAATTGAAACATACCTTGATGCAGATGCAAAGGGCGACTGTCTGATTTGTAGTGGGTTGTGGGTTCTCACTCTAATTCGAAATGTCAGTACTTCAGTCTTCAAGGTGTTTGTTCACAACTTGAACAACCTCACTTTCAGTGACAGGGGAGATGTGACGTGACACTGTTACGAATTGTCACGGGGTATTGGCGACTTGCGACGAGCACATGACGATTACATTTTTGTTATGCATGCACTTCGACATGACATTCTTCCACCCAGCGGTGTCGACTTCGCCGTCGCTCTCAATCTTTCCGCCAACACTACAAACATCGTCGCAGCCAAATCCAACATTTTACGCGTCTATGCCATCCGCGAACAACCTGCCCCCATCTCCGACCAGGTGGCGAGCGAGCGAGATAAGCGGGCTCGTGTGCGTAGAGGAACAGAGGCAGTAGAGGGCGAAGTAGAGATGGACCAGTCTGGTGAAGGTTGGGTCAATATGGGTACAGTCAAAGTAAGCTCTCGGCTAGTTGATCCTTGAGTTGTGCTCTTAGTATGCGACTCAGTCGAGTGTGAGCCAGGACTTGGCAACTACATGGCGCTTCCACCTCCTTCGTGAGCATACATTACATGGAACTGTCACAGGGATGGACAAAGTCCGCACAATGTCATCCAGTGATGACCACCTCGATCGTTTGCTCGTCTCTTTCAAGGACGCAAAGGTATATTCTACACTCCCTCTGTGCTTTTTTCTCACTGGGTCCATAGATTGCGTTGCTGGAATGGTCTGACGCCATCCATGATCTTGTCACGGTGTCGATCCACACCTATGAACGTTCCCAACAAATGGTAGGTCGTACACCTAGCTTGAGGCTCACTATTAAGCCATCTTTGATAGTCAGTCCTTGACAGTCCTCTTTTTCGCGCAGAACTTCGCGCAGACCCTTTATCCCGCTGTGCTGCTCTCTCGCTTCCCAAAGACTCCCTTGCGATTCTTCCCTTTTACCAATCGCAAGCCGAACTGGACCTAATGGAACAGGACCAAAGCATTGCAAGGTATTCATTCGTTTGTCCATTCAATTAAGTCCAAAACTCACGATCCCGTCAGAGAAGTACCGTATTCCCCCTCTTTTGTCCTCGATTTGGTTGCGGACGTCGACCCAAACCTGCGCAACGTCATAGACTTTGTGTTTTTACCAGGGTACCACAATCCCACCATTGCTGTGCTTTGCCAGTCTGAGAAGACCTGGGCAGGGTAAGCTCTCTAGGCTTGTATTCCCTTTATGCCGTATTCGCTCACACGTTGCATTTTGACTTGGACCTCAGTCGCCTCAAGGAATACCACGACACCGGTCGTTTATACATCTTTACTCTCGATCTCCTCAACCACACATATCCTATTATTTCCGTCATTGATGGTCTTCCATACGATTGCCTTTCTCTCCTTCCTTGCGCGCAGTCTATTGGTGGTCTTGTCATCCTTACTGCTAATTCGCTCATTTACGCTGACCAAGCTGCCCGTCGTGTTGCATTACCGGTCAATGGATGGGCTACGCGTGTTAGCGACATTCCCTCTCTTCCTCTCGATAAAGATCTAGATTTAATTCTAGAAGGCAGCAAGCTTGTCTTTGCAGACGAGAAAACGTTCTTTGTGATCAGGAGGGACGGAATGGTTCATCCTGTAGAAATCATCTCAGATGGACGGACAGTGTCTAGACTTGCTCTGTCCCCAGCCCTTGCGCGCACAACAATTCCTGCAGTGACAAGTCAGTTGGATGGAGGAATGTTATTCGTAGGAAGCACGGTTGGACCATCTGTCTTGTTGCGGGCAGTGAGGGTCGAGGAAGAGCTGGAAGAGGGTGAAGCAGAGGATCCAGGTGCAGCATCGGCTGCTGTAGTGGATGCCGGAAACTCGATGGATATTGATGATTTCGATGATGATGGTGAGCCGATATACGATGGCGTCCGGAAGTCGGATCACTTACCCCAAGGGAACCGCAAGATTTGTATGGAGAATCAAAGCCTATAGCCAAGACCGCTGCCAATGGTGTATCTCCTGGGGTACACCCTTCGCGAACACGCTCCGTGATCCATCTCTCATTGTGCGATTCACTTCCTGCGTATGGGCCAATCGCAGATATGACGTTCTCCCTGGCAAGGTTAGGGGTGCGTATCCCATCATTCATGGCACATAAATATTTACACTCCCCAATTTAAACCTTTGGTGGACAACTACTTGTTACTTGATGATCGGCGTTCATGTTGATAGGAGCGATGCGTCCCCGAACTTGTGGCCGCTACGGGAAGCGGTCATCTCGGGGGTTTTACGCTTTTCCAGGTACGCAAATGCCTTGCAGCTCTTGATTCTTCGGTTGCCTTTTTGCTAAGCATTCTCGGCCCAGCGTGACCTTCCTATTCGTACCAAACGCAAACTCCACGTTTTGGGTGGTGCACGTGGGATCTGGTCTATTCCTGTTCGGCAGTCTCACCGAGTGAATGGTACGTCTTATGAAAAAACCGGTGGCGGACTATTCTCGGGGGAAAACGATTCGATCGTTATCAGCACCGACGCCAATCCATCCCCTGGGGTATCTCGTGTATGTGATTCCTGTTTAGCTTCGAGAGGACGGAGCGGGCTAATTCTGAAATGGGTATGGCTTAGATTGCAACGAGGGCGGGAAAGACGGAACTAGCTATTGCGACACGTATACCAGGGACGACGGTCGGTGCCGGCCCATTTTTTCAGCGCACGGCGATCCTCCATGTGATGACAAACGCGATACGTGTCCTCGAACCTGGTGCGTTTTTGACGTTAGAAACCCGCTCGTGTCGTTTGATTTGCGATGGATAGATGGTACCGAGAGACAGATAATCAAGGACATGGATGGGAACATGCCTCGTGCAAAAATCAAGGCGTGCAGTATATGTGACCCCTTTGTGTTGATTCTTCGGGAAGATGAAACTATTGGCTTGTTCATTGGTGAAACGGAGCGAGGGAAAATCAGGAGAAAGGATATGTCTCCGATGGGCGAAAAGGTATTACCTGATGTTTCTGTTACGTTGAATGGGTACTTACGGCATCTGGTACAGTCATCTCGGTATCTTACAGGATGTTTCTACACAGATACATCAGGCGTTTTCGAAGTGGCCACCAATGATAGCACAGCTGCCACCTCTAGCAGTTCGACGCTTCAGGCTGTAGTGACCGCGGGACATAACAGCCAATGGCTAGTGCTCATTCGGCCTCAGGGAGTCATGGAGGTTTGTCAGTTCTTTGTTAATTTACATTCAGTAACACTGCCCCGCCAGATATGGTCCCTCCCCAAGCTGACGCTTGTGTTTTCGAGCGCGGCCATCAACACGCTTGAACTGGTGCTGAATGACTCGTCTGATCCGCCAGCCCTTTCGCCTCCACAAGATCCACCGCGCAAGCCACAGGACCTTGACATTGAACAGATTCTTATTGCGCCTCTCGGAGAGTCGGCTCCAACTCCACATCTCTTTGTACGTCTATCCCAGTAACTCGTGGCTCCTGAATGAAACCCTTGCAGGTCTTCATGCGTTGTGGGCACTTGGCAGTGTATGAAATTCATTCCGTACCGATATCTGCGCCACAGTCCAACGGGCGCTCCGCCTTCCTGAAAATCATTCTTACAAAGGTCCTGACGCGGACGTTCGAGTTGTCGAAGCAGGAAGAAGCAGAGAAAACGGTGCTCGCGGAGCAAAAGCGGATATATCGCACATTCATCCCATTCGTCACCTGCCCTACCTCATCCTCAAACGGCAACAGCCAGACCCTCACCGGCGTCTTTTTCACCGGTGATAGACCAAGTTGGATAGTACGTACGGACAAAGGTGGTTTAAAGCTGTTCCCGAGTGGACATGCGGTGGTGCACGCATTTTCAGCATGTTCGTTGTGGGAGTCCAAAGCGGAGTTTTTGGTGTACTCTGACGAGGTAAATGGGATGACGTCAGACAACCCTCGACTGGTTGTTTCGCCGAGGCGTTAGGCTGAATGGTTGTTTGTAGGGACCTAGCCTTTTGGAGTGGATCCCTGACGTCGAACTGGACACCTTGCTGCCGAAACGTTCCCTCGCTCGGTCTCGGCCGTATACCAACGTCACATTTGAGCAGTCCGCGTCATTGATCGTTGCCGCGTCCTCGTTGCAAGCGCGATTTGCCTCGTATGACGAGGACAACAACGTCCTCTGGGAGCCGGATGGTAAGTGTACCACTGTGTGTGGGTTGGGATCCGTGCGGCCGAAGGCTAACGAGGTGCAGGCGCAGGCATTTCATTCCCGCAGTGTGACTGTTCAACATTGGAGCTTATTTCCCCTGACAGTTGGATTACAATGGACGGGTGGGTCACTTCAGTTGACATTTCAATGAGGGATCTTCCTAACATGTTTATAGTTATGAATTCGCTCCTAATGAATACGTCAATGCACTCGAGTGTGTGACATTGGAAACGCTGAGCACAGATTCAGGGAGCAGAGATTTCATTGCTGTTGGAACGAGCATTGATCGCGGCGAAGACTTGGCTGTCAAAGGCGCTGTAAGTCAAGTCATTCCCGTCACCATGCTTGCTTAACACTGCCTTAATAAGACCTACATCTTTGAGGTGGTAGAAGTTGTACCCGACCCATCGGTCAGCACGCAACGATGGTATAAACTAAAACTCCGTGTTCGTGACGATGCCAAAGGGCCTGTGACTGCATTGTGCGGGATCAATGGTTACTTGGTGTCCTCCATGGGACAAAAGGTGGCGTAGCGCATACCGGTTGGCCGGCATTGTGTTGATATGAAAACCGGCAGATATTTGTCAGGGCGTTTGACCTTGACGAGCGCCTCGTGGGTGTCGCATTTCTAGACGTCGGCGTCTACGTGACCAGCCTGCGTGTACTGAAAAACCTGTTGTTGATTGCCGATGCGGTCAAAAGCGTCTGGCTCGTTGCATTCCAGGTATCCGCCTCACCCCTTCACGAAGTAACATGCTGACTCTCATCGTAGGAGGACCCCTACAAACTAGTGGTGTTGGCCAAGGACATGCGGCCGACGTATGCGACCAATGTCGATTTCTTTTTCACGAACGGCGAGCTGTCGATCATCCTGAATGACGAAGAAGGGGTTTTGCGGATGCTCACGTACGATCCCAGTGGTACATGCCTGCTCTTTCCTTTCCAATGCCATGTCAGTAACGTTTGGCCTTTTCATAGATCCCGACTCGAAAGGCGGACAACACCTCTTGTGTCACGCCGAGTTTCACTGTCACAAGGAATGTCGAACGTCGCGCATGATCGCACGACGAACAAAAGAGGACAATGAGATTCCGCAAGCAAAACTCATCGTTGGTACGACGTCTCCTTTGGGGTCCGGCTGTCATGCTAATCTTGTCCTTTAGGCTTTACGGACGGGTCCTTGTCGGCCCTCACGCCGGTCGACGAAGGGGCGTTTAAACGGCTCCATCTCCTCCAGGGTCAACTGCTGCGCAACATGCAACACGTTGCGGGTCTGAACCCGAAGGCGTACCGGTGAGCTATTTCCGCCTCGGCCGTGGAGGTTCATTACTTACCCTCGGATGTGGGCAGGATCGTCCGAAATGACACGCTGTCAAAGCCACTGTCGAGGGGCGTCCTGGACGGCCAGCTGATCGCGGCGTTTGAGGCGTTGGGTGTGTTGGGGCAGGCAGAGATGACACGGGAGATTGGGACCGAGCGAGGTGCGGTGTTGAGGGATTGGAGTGGGCTGGCTATGCCATGGTGATCAGTTCGTCTCTGTACAGTCTGTTGCTTTTCGCTGTATGAAAGAGAAGTGTGCTACCTCGAGAAATGGAAGGAAGAGTAGAGGGTCACGTCATCTGCATTCAGTGCATGGGCATATGGTGTAGCTGGTTATCACATCCGCTTAGCATGGGGCTACATGCGGGGGGTCTCCGGTTCGAGTCCGGATTTGTCCACAACTTTTTCCCTCTAGGGTGCACACTAGAGAGTAGAATGACGTCTTTGCTACATTTACGTTTTGATACACACGCAATTCACGGCCACCGCACGCGCATCACCTTTCTACTGACCCCGCTAGTTGTCTCCCAGGCCGTTTCCACACGCGCGCCAGCAGACGCCTCGACGGCGCGCACGAACTCCACAATGCCACCTCCAACGCCAAAGTACACCGTCTTCGCGGCAACGAGACGCACGCACGCACGTTCCTCCGAGGCACACGCGTCTCGGAGGAGGCGGACCAAGCCAGGGAGCGCGCGGGGATGGTAAATCGTTTCCGACGTGAGAACGAGGTGGTAGGGTCCGCCCGTCCGCGCGAGGTCAAAATCGTGCCACGCACCAGAAAAGAGACGGATGTGGAGCCGATAGGTCTGGAGGGACGTTCTAAAGGCTCGCAGGAGCTGCGGCGTGAGGTGTACTTCTGAGGCGGCGTCCTCGCCTGCGCGGGCCTCTGATGCTTTGTAGGCATCTGCAGCCGGCGAGGTATCTAGACGTGTTTGCGACGGGGCATGAGGGACGCGGGCGCATGGGGATCGTCGGGTCACGCACACCAAGCAAGAAGGATGTTGGGCACGGTCACCAACTTCAGCACAGAGGCATTATAGTCTTGCAGGTGAACGTGCGTGTCGGCCCTCTCGGTCGGCGGGGATGCAAACAGTGCATGAAGTATATACATCGTAGGCATCG
>JBBPTV010000057.1:0-63358 GCA_038094275.1 Tubosaeta brunneosetosa
CCTCGAACCCTTGACCCCCTTGATCCCACTGCAGTGAAAGGCAGTGTTCTCGTCGCAGAGACAAGCGACTACCTTGAACCCTTGACCCTTGAGGCTACGCTCGACCCTACCCGGGCCAAGCGTAACAGACAGTATGATAAAGCACGTCACACAACATACCCTTACTTCCATTGACAACACCACCTCCAATGGTGATGTTCTCTGTAATCATTATTGGCATTCCTGGTACCAAGGGTAGCTCACCTAAACTCTCTTTCCCTGATGGCGGCCATACTTGTGAAAGTCACTTGTGGGTATTGCCTGTGACTTTATCCTTCTCAATGCAGTCCACTGCATGATACATGTGAAAATACAAGTCACAGGCATGTGCAAACTTGACTGCATGTAGATAGTTAAAATGGTTCCATAAGTGCCTTCATCCAAAAATGACCAGTACATCCAGTAGTGTGTTGAACTGGTTGGATTCGTTGAGATGCAAATTGTCTAGTACACAATAGTTCAACATCTTGTAATCTGATTGCAACCCGGCAGGTGCTTTGACAGTACCTTTTCCAAGTTGAACTCAGCTTAGTAGCTCAATAAAGGAAGGGTCTTCTGTGGCATGTATATTTTGTTTGAGTTGGATGACATGGGTCAGTTGCCTCCAGCTAAATGCTTCAGACAGACTGTACTGTCTAATTGTTGTTTGTTTCATAGAGGGTCCTATGTGCTTCAGTAGTTTGTGTGAATACAACACAGCCCCATTAACTGGACACAACTGTCCAAGGTCCCTAGCAAAAATGACATTGATGCTCCCCATGATATCATTGCAGCATTTCAGGTCTTTTCCATGAGCAATGCATATTCATTCTGAAATACATCCCAAAAGTTCTGCAGAAACCATGGACACTTCATCAAGAACTAGGTAATATACCATCCTCCATATGTTCTCCAAATTTTCTCTGTTTTTCTCTATGCTAGAAGCCAGTAAGAATGTCAACATGTGAATGGTATGTCCATTGATTAACAATGCTGCACTTCCTGTTGGCACACTCAGTAATATTTCTATGGAGGCTCTGCACTGTTCGAAAAATGCTATGATCACTCTAATCACATGACTTTTACCTGTTCCACCCATCCCAGTTAAGAACATTCTTAGTTGTTCTATATCATCCCTTGCAAAGTGGGTTGCTACAATGATAAAAGCACATGATTGTTCTTCATTGGCATTCAACCCAAATTCATTCTGAACTTCCTCTATAAGTTCCAGCTTGTTGTTCCATCTTAGTTCTCTATAAGGCATGTATATGTGTACAATTTCTCACCCTTCCCACAACTGGTCTATGTTAGTAGTAGGTCCAGTCTGTTCCTTTCAGGATTATTTTTGCATGTATCCTTCATTGGAGAACTCACAACATGGCCTTTTGTTTTTTCACTGTTTGTTCATAAACCTTTGGTTTTTCTTAACACTTCTGTCATCAACATCAACCAAGATTGCATCACCAGCTTTTGCATCATGGGCAGGTTTGGCCTTAGGCAAACTTAACCTCTGCATGATATTGGTCAGTCAATTTTCTTCTAATTTTTTGCTAGAATGTGAATACTTATTGCAGTTTCTGTACTCCATGTTGTCACACAGGTTCAGTGCTCAAATCAATGGATCCTTGTCTAGGCTTTCCTCCAAGATTGCCCACATGTCAGGTTTGTTGTCTCTTACAGTCTGGGTGATCCCAGCAGTTATTGCATTGCATTTGGGATCAGCACATTCATACTCCACACTGACATTGTCAATCAAATGTCTACTACTCACCAGTATGTCACATGAGTTAAATGCATCCTCCCATGATGTACCAGGTTCACGAAGCTCAGCAAAGGAGCACCAGGGTACAAAGAGCAATCTCAAATACAAAAAGTGTGCTTCAGAATCAGTTTCTTTTCAGGGAATACTGTTTCTGTGGAGAACAGGACAATGTTTCACACATGTAAATGGACTTCATGAGTATCAAACCACAGATGAGCATCACTACTAAAATGTGCAGCAATACATTGCCTTTTTCTTGTCCTGGGCTGGGATTTTTGGGAGCATTCTTTCTCTGTATTGTTGTTTCAATCACAAGAAGCAACATCAACACCAAACTTTATGACAGTGCACCATTCATGAAACTCCCAGAGTACTGAAACAGTGCACTATCAGGCTGATAGATATAATGAAGGGTGTCATCTGTTATGAATATATCATCCTTCACTGCCGTGATATGTGTGGACTCTGTGTAACCCTCAATAGTGTTTGAATCTTCATCAACATCATTACCTCCAGAATCATGTAAAGTTTCTTCAAAGTCAGTGAGCACACTCAAAAATGCATAAAGATTCAGCTGCTGGTACGAATGGCTCATGTAGTGATCTCCTCCTCCAACAAGATGTGCCATCACTTGTTGGTGTGACTCTTCTGTTGACCCATTAACAAACTTATACAGTGAATAAGACAGGACCTAGTCAAACGTTCTTTGTCCATATTGGCACTGCCTTCGGTTGGAAAATTGCCCAACTTATTGATTGCAGCTTGTAGCACTGACAAGCCAGTATGAATTCTTAGCTCTCCCTTTGTAATATAATTGCTCATGTAGTATACAAGTGCCTTTGCAGCAGGTCCTGACCCAATGAATTTAATATCCATGTTACTTTGTAACAAAAAAAGTAACACATCATTGAAATTGTTAATCCGAGGATGAAGACGTCAAAGAATTATTGAATGCGTCTCATTGTCAAGTGTGGTTTCATTGTGTGTGTCCCCATTAATGTGCATCCTGCAATTGTGATCCCCCCCACACCTCCCTGGTCTGCAGAAACTTATAGCATGTTTTACTGTGCTTGTGCCAGTTGCATTTGATCGCCAGTTGGCACACAAAGGTGGAAAACTCTATAGTGATTGCATCATCACCAAGCTCATTACAGTTAGGAGCATACTCCAGTCAAGGATTGATCTCATAAGCTGCCCGCATTGGCTTAGTAGCATCTTTCTCAGAACACTCCCTGTGTGTCTGGGTTATTCCTGGCAATTCACACTTTAATAACGTCTTCTGGCCAACAAAACATATTTCCCTTATACTGATTGTCCTGTAGTATTTGATTGTGCAGTTGTTGTGGATATGGATTACCCTCTGCACCACACGAGAAAATGACAATGTAAAGTACCATGTCCCTGGGCCTCAACCATCCTATAGTAAGTTTTACACTTTCCAAACAGCCCATTTCCATTCCCATATCACAATACAACTCTCACAAATGCTTGCATAACTTTGTCAAATGAAATTGCCACTGCATCCAGATGTCCAGCAACAAATATGGATCATTCAAAGATGGACATCTCTTGCCATGTATCTTCTTCAATGCCTCCTATTGCCGCCAACCACACAGAGGAAATATTGTGAGGATTGAGAGTTATAAACAATGCTGGTGTAGAATATTGTCAAATAAGTGCTCTTATCTCATTATGACGAGCCAGCTTATAGCCAGAACTACCTTTATGCCCCTTCTGATCCCATTCAACTGCTATAGTGCATGAGACAGTCAGATCTCACGTTCCAAATCTTGAGATGCTAATGGCCAATCTTTCCATTTATCTGCTATATTAGTCATGGGGAGCAAGCAATCACAACTCATTCACTAACTGAACATGATCACCACTCTTCACACAAAATGTTGATTGTATGCTGGCCACATGTTTCTAAATAATATTCCAGCACACAAATGCAAAGATTGGGTCACAAGTGAACAGTAAGTTGAACCTGCATAGCAAAATTTTAACCTGTGTCTGGAGAGTCAGTCAATGTGTTTTTGCTCAAGCCAGATGGTGAAAACCTTCAATTCCCCATGGATCAAGTTGTGGAAATAGAAAGGACAAAAGCCCAGGTGAATTGTCATTGACATAAGAAGAGCCTGTCTGTGAGTGAATAAACCTTTTTCCATCTAGTGCGTGAGCAAGTGCAAACATTTTCATCTTTTCTTGACTGTGTGCAGAATGATCACTGGTAGTGTACACCACATTCTCCATCAACATCTCATCCCAGATCTCATCCCACACACTCTCCTGTTCTTGGTGCTCATCAGCAAAATTTTCAACTTCAAATACACTCTAATATGTGTTGTTCATCCCCATCAGACACAGGAAACAGGATCGTCATGTTCTCCTGACTAAATTGAACACCATCATGTACATACCACTGATTGTGATGACACAGAAAATTTATGATTGTTTCTACCTGTGGACTTGACACCATAATAGGCTAAATCTGCTGTAAGTCTTCTCTTGAAGGTTTGAAACAACTTCCTGAGAACAAGACACACACAGAATCACAAATGTCTTGAGGCAATGGGGGTAGAACGTCACAGACATGGACTTGATCTTGTGGGAAGATCACAACATTACCCTGATTGGACCACTGACAGGCTTCTTCAGGTACATAGCCTCCTCAACAGGTCTCCCTTGAGTAATGATGTGTTACCACAGATGATCTGCGTCTCATGGCAAGCATCAAGTCAAATGTGGACACATGTGCGAAAGCATCCTTAACATCATCTGGCAGTACATTTTCACCATAGTACAAAAAATTTGCTAAAGCAAATTTTGGTAGATATGCATTCTTGCCAACAAAACAAGTTCAACAAGTGGTGCACAAGTAGATGTTCCCCATTCCAAATGGTTCATCCAAGCCCTCTGGCATTAATATAGCCTGCTGATACAATTGAAAATCATACAAGTTGGGCAAGACATGGATAGGAAGATGATCTTTCTGCAACATAGTTAAATTGACATCCTGAGCACAAACTATGATTAGTTCATGATTGGAAAATGCACAACTGCATGCTGCACAAGAGCACCTCAATTGCATTGTGGGATTTAACCTTTCCTGCCAGTCTCATATATATCCTTCTTCATCTCCCATATAACAAACAAAGGACATGGTGTCCCTATGTCATTACCCAGCATGTATTTCTGCCAACAGGTTTTCCATGTTACTGTTGATTTCTGAACTTGGTGAATGCACAGGTAATGTAAGTTTGACATGTGGAATACTTGTTCATGCTCTGTCCAATGCCCAAAACACAAAGATATGCTGAGAACAAGTCAGACAACACACATGTTGCAGCAGATTTTGGACAAGCCTGGCCTTTCCCTATGATGACTTTATTGAAAGACTGTGAGACAATACAACTCACACAATTGCACTGTTGTGAAGTACTGGAAGTGACGCAACAGGAAACAAAGATCCAATATGTTAACTAACAAAAATGCACCCCATGGATAACAGTCTGCAGCCAGAATGTCTACAGGAAACAAAGAATACACAATGAAAATCTTGTTCAAATTAATGATACTCACATGACTGCCATCCACACTATTCACACATTCCGAGCTTGGAACAAGTACACATGCACATGAAGCATAAGCTGTCAGAAAAGATGAGCTTGTTGAAAATATCCAATGATTCCAAGCAATGCTTACCTGATGCCATTTATGTGAACTCTCACCTCCTTTCCTCTATTAGCGACAACAGTGCTACTTCAGGGTTTTGAGTACATCTATGTATATCTATTTATTTTCCACAACACCACTGAGTAACATATGCATTCCATTTCAAGGTGCACAGCATAGATTTTATTGTCTAACAAAACTTGTCCCCTTTGTTACAATCTTTTTCCCTTATGTTCTCCCTCTTTGTTCCAACACACTTGTTGTCTTCCATAGTTCTCTCTCTTCTTGCTGACTATGTCAACTTCTATTCAAGGCTACCAACATTTCCTTCAGGTGGTAACTCCAATCCTTGTCTCTCAGACTCACTTCTTTGTCTGAATAGCTTTTTAAACTGTTGTCTTGTCATCTCACCTTTCTCTTCCTGATGTCTCACTCATGTGACCATTTCTATTCCAAGGTAGATGACTCAACTCTGCAGTCCCTTCTTTTATCTTTGTTATCTTTGATCTCTCATTGGATGATTAACTCCACAGTTGTCTCTCTCACAACAGCAATGTATTCCCTTATTCCATAGCATTCCATAGTGTTCTATTCTCTCACAACTAGAACACTTATATACCTGATTGCCTGTACTATAATTCCTTACACTGAATCTATGCACCAAGTGCAACATATTTTTTGTCCTCAAGATTCTTAAGTCCCAGGCATTTCTTTGACATTGACCCTCAAGTCTTTCAACTTTCCAGTCAATATCCTTCATCCTTAGTCCATACATAATATCCTTTGTATCCTTCATTCTAGTCCTTACCACCTCTTCATCACCTTCAGTGCACTCCCTCGTCATTGTCCTTCATCCTCTGTCCTCAGTTCGCACTTAACTAGCTTGGAGAGACACTGTGGTACCTCTTCATGAGCATCTGCCTCTCCAGTGTTGAGTCAAATGCCCTCTTGAGCACACTAAGCGTTACACCCTTCAGGCCTAGGAATAGTCATACCTCATTTCAATTGCTTGGTAGCACTCCTACTCCCTCCAATCATGTGCTACTACATCTGTAGGAGCATTGGCTGCTACTGTTTATATAGATCATCTGACTTAAGGTGGAGTCAGGCAGAGGTGGTGGTATATTAAAGTATATAGATTCCAGATCAATGGAATCAAGGAGGAGATAATAAACAATTCACAAGGGTATGAGATGTTAACATACCTGAGAAGGAAGGGGCAGGAATAGGGAGAGGGGGTTTATTGATAGGTGACCTTAAGATTTGACCACTATTGGGATGAGAGGCAAGATGTTTGAGGTAAAAATCTTATTCCTGTGAAGTTATGGGAAGTATAGATTGAACAGATAGTTTAGGTATGAAACAAGGAAAGTGATTTAAAATTACAGCTATTTGCAAAACACTGGAAAATGCATTTCGAAATGTTGTGTCTCGAAGACAGCCAGGATAGGACCCCAAGTGCAGCTAAGTGAGTTCACCATACAGCTGAGTAAGCACACTAGACAGGTTGCACCACCACATCATACCATCCATGCCAGGGCCCTCTCATGCTGTTTCTCCCAACACCAAGGCCCAAATCCCCCTTTTGTACAATGATGGCTACAGTGTCAAAGACATCTGCCATATGTTAGGCATCAAAAAGTCACTCGTTTACAGGATACACTCTTTTTACTTGAAATATGGCACCACCTCAAACCCACAGAAATACTCTCACCCACCTGGGTGCCAACAACTCCTTAGTTCAGTTGACATTGATTTTGTCCTCACTACTATCCACCATTCTAACACTATCTACCTTGACAAACTTCAACATGAACTTTGGGTCAACTGTCAAAAATACACTACAGTTTCAAATCTTCTTCAGATACTCAAGCACCTTGGTATTACCAGAAAGATTGTTTCCTCTGCAGCTGCAGAGCAAAATGAAGAGACACATGCTATCTACATGAATTGCATTGCTGCAGATGCACCAGATCTGAACATGCTTATTTTCATTGATGAGGCTGCCAAGGATAAATGGATGTCTGCATGCCAACATGAGTGATCAATGAGGGGAATCTGCTGTTGTGTTAGTGGATGTTTCATTCATGGAACAAGATTCTCCATTCTTCTTGCCATTACGCTTGATGGTATCATTGCATACGATATGATTGAAGGACCAGTTGACAGTCAACACTTTGTAAAATTTTTAGAAGAACACATTGTACTTTTTCATAATTTTTCATATGCTATATTGACTTCTCTCCGTGCAGATGCCATTCACCAATCCATACCCTGGTCCCCACAGTGTCCTTGTCATGGACAATTGTTGCATTCACAAGACTAAAGAGGTTTGCATGCTGATTGAAGACATGCACTGTATGTTATCAATGCATTCCAAGTTCTTTATATACTAACTGCTTGTAGTATGCAAGCTTATCTTCCTTCCTCCGTACTATCCTGATTACAACCCAATTGAGCAAGCCTTCTCGTCAATCAAGGCATTCTTTCAGCATTACCCTAATGACATCTTCATGACCTTGATTGTGCATGCTTGTCAGAATATTGGCCCTGACAAAGCAGAAGGATATTTTCAAGCATTGGGTTACATTGCATAGTACTATAGGTAGTGTTGTACTACTTTCACTGATTCTGTTGTGCCCATTGTGCTCAAACAAAACATATGATATTACGCATTGAAATAATATGAAAGCTAAACAATTAGAAAATACTATTGAGACCACTGGTGTCATCACCATCTTCGCAACCAATGAACCCTCTTGAAACTGGAAGCCAGGCACCAATGTGATCAGTAGACTGGTACTGTTACAATTCTTTTCTCTTTATCCTACCTCTTTGTTCTTTCCTTTTGCTTATCCCCATACACAGTTAATCCTCTTCTCGTCGACCTCATTGACTTTCCTTTGAGGCTACCAACATTTCCTTCAGGTGGTAACTCCAATCCTTGTCTCTTAGACTTACTTCTTTGTCTGAGCAGCTTCTCAAACTGTTGATTCTTCATCTCACCTTTCTCTTCCAGATGTCTCACTCTGGTGACCATTTCTATTCCAAGGTAGATGACTTGACTCCACAGTTCCTTTGTTTATCTTCTTCATCTTTGATTTCTCATTGGACAATTAACTCCACAGCTGTCTCTCTCATGATGGCAATGTATTCCCTTATCTCATAACATTTCATAGTGTTCTATTCTCTCATAACTAGAACCTTTATATACCTGATCACCTGTACTTTAGTTCCTCACTCTGAATCTATGATATACATCATACCAATTCTTTGTCCTCGAGCGATTCTCAAATCCTTAGTAATTCTTCAATGTTACCCAGCAATCCTCCAACCTCCCTGGTCAATATCCATCATCCTCAGTCTACAATCTTCATTGTATTCTTCATTCCAATCCCTTGTACTTCGCTAATACTTCCTGTGTACTCATTCATCTTTGTCCTCAGTATACTTCCCCTTGTTGTCATCTTTGTTCTCTGTTTTTGGTTTGTACTTGACTAGCCTGAGAGATGCTGTGGTACCTCTTCATGAGCATCTGCCTCTCTAGTATTAAGATGAACATCCTTCGAGGTATGGCTAGAGTTACAGGTACCAAATATTGTAGTCTTTTGGTCTGGAGTCATCATCATCTCCAGCAATCATCAGTGGCCCAGTGAAGCAGCAGCCACCACCATCATGGTATTTCTTCTCATAAGTAACCTTTTTCTGAGGTTGGCAAGTTGGCAATGGTTGACTGGTGAAACTCTGATCAGTATTGCTACACTTATGTTTTGCATCAGGACCATTCCACCAGGTAATTGAACCCTTTTTCAGACAGACAATATCACCAGCTGAAATCCCTGTCTCCACAGCAAGAACCTTGTCTTCAATTTCAGGAATAATATCAGGGCTGATGTGCTGCCCTGCAAGCCTCTGCTCATATGTAGTGGCATTATTGACATAGAGCTCTGTCTCAGCATATTTGAGAAAATGCATGAGCTGGGAGGGCGATGGAATTGGAGGTGAAACAGGTTTGACAGGAACTGAACAGACAGGTGTTGTTGGAGTTGTCAGGGCTGCAAGAGCTGTCATTGGAGCTGTGGTAGTGCTGAATGGACTATGACTCATTCCCGTAGACAAGAGATTGGCTAATGTTTGGAGGAGAAGAACTGATGTGAGCAAGTTGATGTCTGGCATCGCCAGGTTCAAAGATGGTGGGGGCTGGGAAATGGCCTGAGTCTGAGCCTGTGCCTTGCATGTCAGATCCAAGAGCATGGCCTTGTTTGCAGCATCAAATAAGGGAAGGTTGGGCAGAATGCTCAACGATGTCTTGCCATCCTCCTATGACACAAGCCCAGTCAAGTGTTACATTTTCTTTTCTTGTCTTCCCCTTTTGGACATTCATGTACATGGACACATTCCTTTTCCCTGATGACTCACCCACCCAACTCCATTGCATTTGCTCATCATCAGGCTTACTCCTTCATGACTCATTCTTCCGTCTTTCTCACACAATATGACTCATTCATCTTACGACTTATGACTCCCCCTATGTTTACCGTTGTTTGTTCTCTCTAGTATATAAACCTTCGAGTACAGACTCTGTACCCTAAGTTAGACCTCCTCAATCTTGACCTTGAACTTCCATCATCTCTCTCGTGCTCTTTTCAGAGAACTTGCACCTTCCTCTAAACAAGAGGTGCTCCTTGAACCCTTGACCCCCTTTGATCCCACTGCAGTGAAAGGCAGTGTTCTCATTGCAGAGACAAGTGACTACCTTGAACCCTTGACCCTTGAGGCTACGCTCGACCTTACCCGGGCCAAGTGTAACAAAAGGTCTAACTTCCCCTTCGCGATTACCCTTGTGTAAGTTGCAACCATTTCATTCTCCAGGCCCCCTCCAGTCAGGCGACCCCAGTTGTCGACTGACCAACCCCTTGAACACCCTTTGTCTACCTCTGATCCACGTTGGGAACAACAAAGCACCACTCCCACGTTCAGCGACTCTGAAACTGAGAAAGAACTCCCTGGTCTTTTCAAAAATACCTCTGAAACCCCCGAAGCTGACAACCCCATCACTGACTTTCTTGAACAAGAACACATAGCGGCTCTCGCTGACCAGCTCCATTACTCCACCACTTTCCCTAACAACAACCCCCTCCCTTTTCCCCAATTGGTCTCTCGTCCTCCTCCATTGACGCCCTCTATTTCTCTTCCCACGATTGCTACTGCAACCGCCCCTACTACCACTACAGTTACCCTCTCAAAATCCAAGACTTCTCTGATGACTTCTAGACCCACTGAGCTCCGCCTCAATGTCCCTGACTCCTTTGACGGAGATTACTCCAAGTCTATCCCCTGGCTTCGCTCTGTGCAGTTTTACGTAGAAGTCAATAAAGATGTCTACAACTCTGATCTGAAGAAGATCACCTTCGCCCTATTGTACATGACCAAGGGATCCACCCAAACTTGGGCTGATACCTTCAGAGACCAAGCCTTGACCGCGCAAACCTTTGGCACCTTTGCCAAGTTCGTTGCCAAGTTTGAGCTGACGTTCAAACACCATCACACCATTGGAAATG
The DNA here is from genome assembly GCA_038094275.1 of Tubosaeta brunneosetosa. Classification (NCBI taxonomy): domain Eukaryota; kingdom Fungi; phylum Basidiomycota; class Agaricomycetes; order Boletales; family Boletaceae; genus Tubosaeta; species Tubosaeta brunneosetosa. Next base: position 11,017 of record JBBPTV010000057.1, read on the forward strand.
CTGTCGCTTGGCTTTCCACTACTCGAATGACCAAGGATAAGAAAGGGAATTATACCCCTTCCATTACCGACTACAATGCTCGGTTCCAGAACCAAGTTGCTATTGCTGGGATCACTGATCAGAACGTCTTGATCAACTACTATGCCTCTGGTATTCCCCCTCCCCTGATGAAACGGATCCTTCAAATGGATACTGTCCCCTCTACCATCGACAAATGGTATAAGAAAGCAGTATCGTTCCAAACCCAGTGGGAGCGTGGTGAAGAGATCACCCAACGAAACAAGAACCCCTCCTGCTCTAGCTACCTGCAGACCTCTCCTCCTGCATACAAAAAGGACCCTGATGCTATGGACGTAGATGCAGCGAAAGTCCCCAAACTCACTGCCAAAGAAAGAGAGCGATGCCGCAAAGAGGGACTCTGTTTCCATTGCAGGAAGTCTGGACACCTTAGCAGTGCCTGCCCCACTTTCCCTTCAAAACCCACTAAGGTCCAATGAGTCAAGGATGATGATGACTCTCCCCCTGGTCTCAAAGACATGGAGGATGACAACAACAATGAAGAGGAAGGCACTTCTGTAAAAAGAGTCGGCTTTTCTCTTGAATCGGGTTTTTAAATCAGGGATCTCGAATGACGCGAGCTTCCCCAGTTACATGTGCTCCTGTAGTTGTATCTTGTTCCAAGAAATCTATGCGCATTGCCCTACAACTCCTGGAACCCTCGCACACAATGAAAACCGTCGACACTCGAGCCCTGGTGGATAGTGGGGCTGATCTGAACTGCATAGACTGGCAGTTTGTACAAAAACACAAACTCTCCACGACAAAGCTTGATGTTCCCATCCCTGTTCGAAATGTGGACCAAACCCCCAATAAGAATGGCAGAATCAAATATACCTGCACCTTGTTCACCAGGATCAAAGGAATTGCCCAACGAACCACCTTCCATATTATGTCCTGTGGAAGCGAAAACATTATTCTAGGACTCCCCTGGCTTCATACCACCAATCCCACCATAGACTGGGCGAACCAAACCCTCATCATCTCCAAGTCTTGTGATGAATCCAAGGAGCTCAATCGACTCTTCATGGAAGACTCCCGTCAACACAATGGATTCTTCAAACCCTCCTCTGATCCTCCCTACCAACACCACCATATAGACATGGTCTACGATGAACAACTCTATGACTTCCTTGACAAGGAGACTGAACCACAGTACATCCAGAGAGCTTTGGATAACTGTACTCTCCACCGAATCATCCGTTGTGGCTCGCACTTCCTCCTAAACACTACCATCGCCCACCTTACCACAGCCACTGAACTCACTATGGCTGCTGAAGCAGCCAAACCAAAGACGACCCTTCCACCTGAATACTCCAAATACCAGTCCGTGTTCACTAAGGAAGCTGCAGACCATGTTCCTCCATCCCGACCTTATGATCACGAAATCAACCTAGACGACACCTTCATTCCAAAGATCAGTAAAATCTACCCCCTATCTCCCAACGAACGAAAGGCCACTGAAGACTTCCTTGAAGAGAATCTCAAAGCAGGAAAGATCTGCCCGTCCAATTCCCCCCAAGCCTCCTCCTTCTTTTTTGTCAAAAAGAAGGATGGCAAGCTTCGCCCTTGCCAAGACTACCACTACCTAAATGAACATACTGTTCGAGACGCATATCCCTTGCCCCTGATCTCTGACCTCGTCGATAAACTCAAAGATGCTAAGGTCTTTACTAAATTTGATGTCCGATGGGGGTACAACAATGTCCATATCAAAGACGGCCATCAGTGGAAAGCCGCCTTCATCACCCATAAAGGGCTTTATGAACCGACAGTGATATTCTTTGGACTCACCAATTCTCCGGCGACTTTCCAACGATTCATGAATGACTTGTTTCATGACATGATTGCTGAGGGATGGCTGGTCATCTATATGGATGATCTCCTGATTTTCTCCCCCGATGAACAGACCCACACGGAATGCACCAAATGGGTGCTCCAGCATATGACTGAGCTGGACCTACATCTTAAACTAGAGAAATGCCAATTCGCCGCTTCTGAGGTGGAATACCTCAGGATGATTGTCCAACCCAGACAACTTGCCATGGACCCAGTGAAGCTAGACGGTATCACAAAGTGGCCCGTCCCAACCAAGCTGAAAGAAGTTCAGTCATTCCTGGGCTTTGCCAATTTTTACCGCCGCTTCATCCCAGACTACTTCTCTGTAGCTTGTCCCCTCATTGACCTCACCAAGAAGGATCACCCTTGGTCCTGGACCCCCATTTGCCAGCAATCTTTCAAATCCCTCAAGGAACTCTTCCTGTTGAAACCCGTCCTCCAGCTACCTGATCCTGCAAAGCCGTTTGCAATTGCCACCGACGCTTCCAAATTTGCCTCTGGAGCAATACTTCTTCAGACAGATTCTAACGGTGATTGGCATCCCTGCTCCTACATGTCCACCTCCTTCTCCTCCACCAAATGCAACTACGATATCTATGATCATGAACTCCTCGCAATCATCTGCGCTCTGAAAACCTGGCTACACTACCTTCATGGATCCCCGTTTCTGGTCCAGGTTTTCACTGACCATAAGAATCTCCTCTATTTCTGTGCCCCCCAGAATCTTAATCAACGACAAGCCAGATGGCTTCTTTACCTTGCCAACTTTGATCTTAAAATCATCCATGTCCCTGGAAAACTTCTTGTTGGTCTGGACGCCTTATCCTGTCGACCTGACTTGTTCCCCTCCTCTGATACTTCCGACAATATAGGAGTCACCCTCCTGCCGCCATCACTTTTTGTAAATCTTGTCAATGCCACCCTCACTCAACACATTACCTTAGCCTCCGCCGATGACCCCCTCATTAAAACCAAAGTTCTCGCCCTTTCCTCTGATTTGCCTGCTGCCATCCGTCATCGGATGGTTGACTGGAAATACGATGGTGGCATCCTCACTTACAAAGGATGGGTCTATGTTCCCCCCAACGATGCCCTTCAACATTCCATTCTGGAACAGTCCCATGATCACTCCATGGCCGGCCACCCCAGTTATCTTAAAACTCATCAATTGGTGTCCTCCGAGTTCTGGTGGCCCGGCCTCGCGACTTATGTTCGCAAATATGTTGAAGGATGTTCTACCTGTCAACAAAATAAGGCAAACACTCATCCTACTGTCCCTCCCCTGGTCCCCATTCCCTTCAAATCCTCGCGTCCTTTCCAACAAATATCCTGTGATATGATCACTGATCTCCCCCTCTCCAGTGACTTTGATTCCCTGTTGGTCATGGTCGACCACGGGCTTACAAAGGGGGTAATTCTCTGCCCTACTAAGAAAACTGCTACCACTGAAGGGATCGCTACCCTTTTTTTTCACAAAGTATACCTCCGTTTCAGTCTATACGACAAAATCATCTCAGATCACAGACCACAATTCACATCTGCATTCGCCAAAGAACTTGGACAACTCCTGAACTATGACCTTTCCCTATCCACTGTGTATCACCCCCAGTCTGATGGAGAAACTGAACGTGTCAACCAAGAAGTAGAAACCTACCTGAGAATTTTCTGTGGAAACAACCCTACCTCATGGTCGGAAATGATCTCCCACGCTGAATTCACACACAACCACTGCCCTCACTCTGTCACCAATAAATCTCCATTCTTCCTCATGCTTGGCTATGAACCTTGTGCCCTTCCCACAGTTATTGTAGAGACCAACATCCCCACAGTAGAGTCCTGCCTCAAAGAACTCTCTGCTGCTAGAGATGAAGTGCTAGCTGCGCATGAGCTTGCTTGACAAGTCATGGCCTCCTGTACCTGCCAAAAGTTTGTCCCTTTTGCCAAAGGAGACAAGGTGTGGCTAGAAGCCAGAAACCTGAAACACTCCATCACCAACCCGAAATTTGCCCCAAAAAGAGAAGGACCCTTCGAAATCACCAAGGTTCTCTTCCCGATCGTCTACCAACTCCGTCTCCCTAAAACATGGAAAATTCACCCCATGTTCCATGCTTCCCTCCTATCTTCCTATTGCAAAAACACTGTTCATGGCCTGAACTTCCTGGCTCCACCTCTGCAGTTGATTGATGGCGAAGAAGAATGGGAGGTGGAGTGGATATTACGACATCATGGAAGGCCGACGGCCTGCCAATATCTGATCCGATGGAAAGGATACACTGCTGAAGAAGATTCTTGGCAACCAGAACGGAACTTGAAAAATGCCAAGTCTGCCCTAGATGAATATAAAAGACTTCACCCTTCGGATTTCCCTTCTCACACTCCTTCTCCTCCTACTACTCGCACCCGCACTCGTAAAAGATAAACTCATGGCTATTGAATATCCTCGTTCTTGCCCTGCCTCTGTTTCTTCCACCACTTCTTCTAATACCTTAGCTGATTCCATTTCATCTCCTTCCTCGTTATCCATCTCTACTCTAGTTCTTTCTCCTTCACTGGGCGTTGCAGACATCTACAATGTCCCAGCTGTCACTCCTGAACTTTACTCCCCTGATGACTTTGAACTACCCTCGTCCTTTGTTGCTCCCACTCCCGAAGTTCCCAGCTCTCCTACACCTGCCCCTTCACAACCTTGTGTTTGGCACACATCCCTTGCCACCGAAGACAATGTCCCTGCGCCACTGCCCACTGGATCTTTAGACCCTTCCGCCGTAGTCTCTGTTGATGTCCCCATCTACGCCCACCGGCTTCATATCACCAAGCCCTCACAGACTTATGAAACCGCCCTCTTGGAATACATCAATGACCCTTGGCTAGCTAGTCCTATTGAGCACTACATAGACCTTGACTCCCCATTCACCGCTCTCACCTTCATCCTCCAACAGAACAAACTCCTCTCTATCATTGATCCTGGATCTCCGGGCTGGCCAAACAGTGCTGTTACTTGTGCTCGGGCTATTCAGGCCGCTATTCGCCAATCTGCCGCTGCTCTAGCTTTCCAGATGGGATACAATGAGTTCTGTGAAGATCTACAACGTTACCTCCGGGAGTTGGCTGCTTCCCAGCAACACTTACTAGAAACCTCTGTACCGCCTTCCCCTCCTCTACCTGTACCTCCTCCTGTTCCTACTCCCCCCACACCTGAAGCCTCGACCACTCCTCTGACTGCTGAGGAAAATGCTATCTTCAGAGCTGTCATGGCCAGGGAACACATTAGAAGGGAAGGCATCTGAGATCGCCCCCTGAGGCCAGAAGATCCAAGGTATTTCAGAGCATGCTTTTCATGCAGGCATTTAGGACATTGTCAAGTTGACTGCCCAGAATATCAGTGCCCTCTCTGTCTTTGTACTCGCCCTGGTCATATCCAAGCAGACTGTCCACGCATTGTTAGAGGAGCCACTACGTTTAGCCCTGGAACATCTCCCACTCCTTCCTTGCCGCCGACTTCTTCGAGGTCCTCTACCTCGTCCACCCATCGTGGTTGATGAACTGCTCGCATTACCACTGGAGGGAGACCTCCTCATTGCAATTGCCATTGTAGTGCTTCCCCACGCCCTCCTTCCCCTGTAGATCATGAGGACGTCTGGGACCAAACAGCTTGGGACAACATCACCGGATCCCCTACCAGGGATGATTACTTAAAGTGTCTTCATCAGAGCTTTGACTCTAGTACAGGGGTAATGTTACATTTTCTTCTTGTCTTCCCCTTTTGGACATTCATGTACATGGACACGTTCCTTTTCCCTGATGACTCACCCACCCGACTCCATTGCATTTGCTTGTCATCAGGCTTACTCCTTCATGACTCATTCTTCTGTCTTTCTCACACAATATGACTCATTCGTCTTACGACTTATGACTCCCCCTATGTTTACCATTGTTTGTTCTCTCTAGTATATAAACCTTCGAGTACAGACTCTGTACCCTAAGTTAGACCTCCTCAATCTTGACCTTGAACTTCCATCATCTCTCTCATGCTCTTTTCAGAGAACTTGCACCTTCCTCTAAACAAGAGGTGCTCCTCAAACCCTTGACCCCCTTTGATCCCACTGCAGTGAAAGGCAGTGTTCTCGTTGCAGAGACAAGTGACTACCTTGAACCCTTGACCCTTGAGGCTATGCTTGACCTTACCTGGGCCAAGCGTAACATCAAGCACCATAGCAGGAGTAAGCACTATTGTAGCACCTGATGGCACAACATATGTAAGACAGCCATTGTTGCCATTCTTATATAGCTTTGTGAGCATTATTCGCCATTTGGCAAGATGTGCCTCTAAGTCTGCTGCTACTGATCAGGATGGCTGGAGACTGTGTTAGAAGTCATCTAAGCAACAGTAAAAAAGTAATGTATATGCTCATCATCTGATGTGTTTGATCCCTCACTTCAGAGTGATTTGATAGAAGCCTTTTGACATTCTTCATGTCCACCAAAATCTTCATTGCCATGGTAGAGTCACCATCACAGATTTTTTGTACCATCTTCTTGTAGTCTGATTCATTGTCAATGTCCATTGCCTTGTTCATAGTGTGTTGGCTAGAAGGTTTGTAAGTCTGGTGGCACTAGCAGTGGCAGGCTGAGGAGATCATACCTCTTCACCTTTGGTATAGTAAACTTGAATGAGAAGTGGTGCTTGTTGGAGACCCTGTATTGAGTCTGACTGTGCTTCTCAAGAATGCTTTCCAGGAATCCAATATCGTTGAGCAGGAAAAGCAACTCCTTTGTTTTGGTGGACATTTCAGATTTCTTGGTGGTACTCTTGCCCTTCGCCGATGACTGTTTGAGTGTGGTATAGACTGTAATGGCAATGGTAAAGGCATACTGTTTCTCAGCTGGTTGGTCGGTCATGAGTGGTCACTAGCAAAAACTACACTAACTGAGCTGCACATGCTACCCACTCAGCTGCTCCTGGGGTCCTATTCTGGCTGTCTCTGAGACACAACATCTCAAAATGCATTTTCCATAGTGTTTTGCAAACAGCTGTAACAGGTTTAAAACCTATTTGGACAATTGTTCTATCATAACTCAAAAGGGAACACCAAAGGCAGTAGGTAGATTCTAAGGGGTGGTGTAGAAATGAAGATTTTGAATGCACACCACAGAATGAAACAAGCCAATAAGCTGGAATAAAGTATTGTCATCTTAATATAGCAGATCATCCTGAATAACATGGGACAAAGTAGGATTGGAGAGGATTGTGGAGCAAAGGATGGGCAAGATGTGAGGTGGAAGTAAAGAAGGCTGTATAGAATGGAAGCATAAAGGTGAAACATCTGAGGTGGACAAGAAGTGAGATTGAAGAGTAATAGACATAACCAAGAATGAAGTTAAATATGCAAGGGTGACTTCATTTGGTTTCAAATAGAAAGCTAATCAAATGAACCATTAGACAAGTAGAGAAAAGAAAACAAGAAGGGAAGCAGTAGAACAAATGAGAAGAAGACACAGGGGTGAAAGGTTATAAGAAATGGGTGTAGGGTAGTTAAAGTGTAGAACATATGAAGGTTTGACTACAGAGGAGGACACTTATGGAAAGGTACAATACCACTCTAGGGGGTTTGCCTTCATTTCAGGGCATTTGATCATTAGCAATGTTTACATAAACAAACATGACAAAAATCTAACCAAAGATTTGTCCCTTTTTATTTGGCACATGGGCCATATGGCAGGATTCAATTGGAGATTCAATAAATGTCTCCCATTCAGCCTTGTGTCCATTGCTCAGCCCATCTCAGAGAGCAGGCAAGACACATCATAATGCTGCCTAACCCCCCTGCTAGTTTCTTTCTCTTTGGCCTGTCCTATAGCCAGCCATCCAACCAGCCCCTCAGCCAGCTCCCGAGCCAGCCCAAAACCAAAGCTTGCAGACACATAAATAGTGCTACTGCATCTGAAGAAAAAGAATCAAGTGACTTGATCCAATAGAAACCCTTCCCCTACCTAACCAATGAACTCTTATCATGGCTACATGACCACCTAAATGACCATGACATCCTTTTTAGCAAGAAGGGTTCTGCACTGAAGGGCCTCAAACCCAAGCACAGCAAGACAGACATTAAGAAAGATATAGTGGCCCACATCTTCCAGAAAGATTCTCATTATGCAAGATACTATGCAGCATAGCCAGATAGGTTTGTCATAGTTGTTCAAGGTTGTATAAATATGTGTGTATACCACTAATCTATGAAATTGATAACATATGTACTGATGGTTACTAGACTAAAAGACAAGTATCACATCTGCCTTGGTTGTCTCAAGCCCACCAGCAAAGGCATAGACCCAACATTGGGATATTCAAATATCCATCACAAGCATCAAGTCATGTAGTGTCTTTTGATGCTAATGCAACACTGCTAGAGCAAATCCTTTAGGAGTTCCCTTTTTTGATAAGTATGACAAACTCTAATATGGAAATCCAAGCTTCAATGCCAAAATCTTCAACTCCTGCCATCTTTCATCTCTCTGGTGACCTGGACATAGAAATGCTTCCAGCTGATGATGAGCTACCCCTGGCCAATAACACCATAGGACACCATTCCTGGCCCACTTTTCCATCAACCTCACAGATGTAAACCTCTGCCTTTGCTAAAAAGGCACACATATCTACTTGTGACAATCACAGCACATTTTGGCCTGCACCATATCTTACAAATCACTCTATCTCCATCACTGGCTCTAGTATCACCACACCTTCTACCCCATTGTCACTTGTCATTGGTAACCAAGATACAAAGACGCCTCATTGTCCCTCCTCCAAGTTGTCAAGCAGGTTAGGGGGGAAGGGAAAGAAGCAATATCTTGCTGAAATGGCAACCAATCTGGATGATTGCCTGAGTAGCCTGGGGAGTACTTTGATGGACACCCAGTATTGGATGGCAGTGTTAAAAAATGAGGAGAAGATGATGAAGCTACAGGTGCATGTCACATTTTGGCATCATTGTACTTTTATTCTTGTTGTATGCATGTCATGCTTATGTTTTTGACAGTGTATCCTTTCACCAACTGTTTTCCTGCTTATTTGATTGATTGCATTTCCCTAGGCACATCTAATAGGGAAGCCTGCATTGCTGGATCAACATGTCTACAAGATGTGACCAAAAATGTTGTCCAGGTATACTAGGATGTTGGTCAAGTGGCATATCAATGGTACCATCATTGGGCATTTCCTGACCCTCCTCTATAGCCCACTACATTGTTCCTTTTTCTCTTCCCCTCTTCATCTTTCCTCAAACCAAACAATCATGTTATACAAGATAAAACAGCACATTATTGAAATGACTTCAAATGAGTGAAGGTGTAAACATCAAAGTATGGCAACCTTTGCCAAGAAGAGAGGAAATCACTTGAAGTATGAAGGAAAACTCCAAGAAGGAGTAACTCCAAGTGAACTTGACTGGGGAGACATTTCAGGCAAGCCCTTGGCCCTTTTATACTATCCATACTATATGTACATGTTGTGACCTAATCTACCAATAAGTCACTAATATGGGAATACCTTAAACCCTAGAGATAAGAGGCATAGCCATATACAGCATGGAAATGAAGAACATGAGTCAAATGCATGTAAGGCTGTGGGCAGAGCCAAGATTAAGAAACATGAATCACAAATGAGGTGTGGCAGAATGGAAGAAATGGATATTAAAAGATAAAACATGTTTTGAGTGAAATGAAATGAGTCTATGTGAGTCATAGATCAGATTGGGTATGTGTCAGCACTTAAGGCACACCCTGGCTGTAACACATATCAAGTCAGCTCTTACTGCATAGCATGGCTATGACCCTTGATAAGATCCTGATGAAGATAAGATAATGAAAGAAAGTGAAAGTATAAAGTGAAATAAATGAGACTGTAACAATTATCCAGTGTGCCACCATGTGCAGGTCCTTTTCAGTGTGTAAATTCAGCTGTGAACTCATAGAGCAACTGAAAATGCCCCTTTAGAGCCACAAAGGTATGTTCAACTCATACATGAACCTATAATACAGAACTCAAAAGCAATAATCTACCAGATGCAGGCTATGAACAACCTTTGAAATGAAACAATTATATGTGTTCTGTCTGTGTGTCAACCCCCCTCATGGCTTTTTAAAAGGTATAGCACACCACTTCTCTATCAGATACAAAGTGTCTGCCCATATCCAGTGCCACATTGGAACTAATGTAGGATTACATGTGATCTGTGTTCCTTTGAATGTATAGGCATCATGCACACTTCCTGGTTGTCCTAGCACATAATCTACAATCAATAGGTTGTGCAGCATCACAACAACCTTTGTTGACAAGGTAAGCCACTCAGCCACTTAAAAGGAAAACTGGCAACATACTTGAGAGTTTAAAGAAAAATTTCCTTTGTGATCAACAAAGCCATCTCCAAATAACTCTGGCTTTGTGTAAAGCTTAACTGCTGAACCATCCACTGCAAAAACCCCATTTTTCCAGGCACAACATGTCTGTGACTCTGTAAAGGCTCATGCTGCATATATATCCTCAGAAAGGACCCCAGGGTTATTGATAAACCTATCATGCTCAGCAAGCAATGCTGCCATCACACAATGAGTGTAGTTCACCACTGACCTTATTGACAGTCACTCCAAAACATGGGCATGTTTGACTTTATCCTGCATTGCTTGGATGAGCATGAGAAGGTCATCAAATGCCAGTGCATCATCCACATCTACTTCTGAGTCATTGAGTGAATTTTCTACCATAGAATCAGAACCTGAAAGCATGGACATTGGAGTGGAGGGGTGACAATAATCAGTTTAAGGGGTGAAGGCTGTGATGATGAAGACAAAGATGAAGAATCAACATCATCCCAGTTGCCATCACCATCATTATCTATAAATTGCACTAGATCATGCAGATCAACATCTGTTGCTGCTGCTCTATAAAGAACAGCCAGAAGCCCTTTTTGAGTGGAATGAGTTGTAGGCATTGTGCAACTGGTTCCCTTGTTGCTGCTGTTTATATTACAACTACATATATATAGAATGCCATTCTAATATGCCATCTTCCTTTCATTTTTCCATCCTTTGTGTATTCTTAGTTGCTAAAACTATTCTACCAGAGTGCTGAAATGCCAAAATACTGGAGCTCTAAACAAGACTAAATGTTGCTTGGTTTTAACTAGAGTTTGTAGGGTTAAGTAACCTATGTGAACACCACTATTGATAAGTGGAGAGAATGCATGTGGCATGTCAGAGGTTTTCTTCAGGTTCCTAGGTTGCTTCTGTTAAGAAATAGCCCTTCCATATGATCAGGTACTCATACTAGCCAGGTCTGCCCTTGTGGGAGAAAATCCCCTCAACTTCATACTTCTCTTTGTTATCAATTACATTCAGAGGTAGTTCTATGAAAGACTAACCATGTGCTTTGGTTTGTTTAAATGGAGATAAGAGGAAGGTGTGGAAAGCATTATGAATCTTCCAGGAGGGTGGTAGTTGGAGTCAGTAGACAAGGGGAGAGAGCACTTACATAAGTGATTTCAAAAGAACTGTGTCATTTGGGTGCAAGTTTTCTGGACAGGTAGAGGATTTGAAGATTTATGGCTGGCCTTATCTTATCACCAACTTTCCAGGATAAGAATGATTAAGAAAAATGACATGTCATCATCAATTGGGCTGAGTTATGCATAGCAGAAGCATCATCTCATTCCTTTGATAGGGCAATCAGTCTATTAGACAGGGCAGAGATGAAAGTCTTCCTATGGAACAAAAATGAATGAGGCTTGTATCCAAGAAGGAGGGAGAATAGGGATACTTTGATAAAGCTGTGTGAGACCAAGTTGTGATGAAATTCAGCAGTGGTAAGGAATTCCAACCAAGAATAAGAGTTAATAAAACTGAAGATATGAAGATATTCCTTAAGTTCTTGGTTAGTTCTCTCAGTCTGACCATCAGTCTGGTGATGTTACATGGACAACAGACAGACATCATATTGTAGAAGGCAAGCAAGTTCCAGAGTGAAGGCTAATGCAAATTGTGGACCATGATCAGAAATGATGGAATTGTAGAGTCCAAATTGTTTGAAGATATTGTCAAAACAAAGTTTAGCCACACCTGCAGTGTCAATTGTTTTGTTGCAAGGGAGGAAAAATCACCCTCTTTGTAGGGCCATGGTTAACCACAACCAAAATGGAATCATATCCCAAGGAAAGTAGAAGGTCAGTAATGAGGTCAACTGAAATTTGGCAGAAAGGAAGGGAAGATGTGGAGGTGATAGGTTGCAAGAGTGGATTGGTGGGGTTAGTGTTTACTTTTAATTGTTGGCAGATAGCACAACCAACAATGAAGTTACATACAAAAGTCACTAGACCAGGCCACTAGAAGTTGTGCTTGAGAAGGATTGTGCATATGATCACCAACCTAGCCAGACTCATTGATAAGTCTCACATGGGTGGAAGGCCAACATGCAAGTGGAAGGTTGACAGTGACTTGGCATCCAAAGTGTGCAAATGTGAGAGACAAGGATTACAATGAATGTGCTTAAGGAGTGTAAGTCATTTTGAATGTTGTCAACACAGCATGCAAGCTAAAACACACCAATGGCATTTTCTTTGCTGCATTGAAAGTAAGTGTTGGTAATGACTTTGCCTGCGTGAGAGGCTACTACACAAATCCTAAGTAAAATTTGAAACTCTGAAGCACATTGTGTCCATCCCACCTCTCCTCTATCATCAATGTGTTGCAAGGTAAGTTCAGATTGTCAAGTGATTTCAAAAGTTCCAGGGTGGATTTCATAAGGACATCAATCATCTGGTTACACTCACCATCCAGCTAATCAAGATTATATTGCTGAGGATGCTATGCAACATCACTAAGGATACTTGTTGATAGCTGTATAGTGATTAGTATCATGACCAGTTATGATAAATGTCATATGCATTGAAGAAAATATCATTGCTAAGAGCACTAAGAACTGCTTGTTATTGAGCTTAGTAATTGAGCCCCATGAAGTAATGACATCAGAGTGACCCTGTCTGGCTACACAGATTCCCAGCACATATGATGCATGGAGAAAGGAGCATGAACACAAACTTTTTGAATGTGTGATGCCTAAACCAGATGAGGGTTCTGTTTTTATTTCCATGCCAAATGAGGGAGCCCTATATGGTCTATTTGATCATAGCAACATAGAAATCCTTTTGTGCCTGAGGGAATACCCTAGGCAAGATTGTGCCTGTGCCAGTTTGAGAGAGATAGGTGTCAACATATGTATGGCAGTGGAAGGTAGGGGACAATGCCAGAGGTCATCAAGGCACTGAGGGTGCACTATAAGAGATGGTTTATTGCCATCTGCCAAGCATGTTTTAACTAGCCAGTGTCACTTGTATCAATACTAAATAGATGAGTCAGATACACACCACTCCTTTAAAGGCTCCCTCAAAGAGTTTGAGATTATCCTTAACCCCCTTGGGAATTGGAATTGGAGAAACTGTTGGTCATTGCATTTCCATCATCAGGATGCTCCCAATGGTAATTGGCATTGGAAGAAGTGGTCTGTGTGGCATTTGTTGATCCCATCAGACATAAGCAGATCACAATGCTTGCTTTGCTGCTATGATGGTGCTTGGCTGAGGATATGAAATGTGTATGTTGTGGAATATTCTGTTCCATGCATGCAGGAAGACAGATGTCTATGGCCAGTTAATGTGTGAGATGAGATTGACTGTTAAATTCTGAGTGATAGACGGCCTGGAAGATATATCTGACTTACTCAAAAGCAGTAATGATAGCACATTGCTGATAATGACCATCTGTATACTTATTTTTCTGATTCTCTCAAACAAGACAGTATCAAGTAATTTATATGATATTAATTTACATGTTGATCTATAGAACTAACAAGCAATCCAATTTGGAACAAAGAAAAACATACCTTTGAATATTTCAAATTATATATCTCCTGATAACATAATGGTTGCATAATATATCCAACTTATACAAATTAATTCATAATAATAGATGTTAAGTTTTACTTCTAAGAAATTTTTTGTCACATATCATCCCTAACTTTAGAACAGTTAAAAATAGAGTTTTTTTTCTAGAATCTTCACTCATAGTTCATTATATCTGTATTCTGTGATTGGTACCCTCTCCAATTCTTTGCAGTCTTGTAATGTTATCTATACTCAAGGTATCAGTATTCTCAAAATTCTATTTAACATCTCAGCAAACTAGAGACCAAATAGAAATTATATATTATTCTCTTGTAAGATGAGTTCTCAAAGACCATTACTAAATGGTGGTATGATATTGAACTTGTCAGTATGGTTTTAATAATTTACTATTGCTTATGATAATGCTACTTTAGTAATACTCTCTAAGGCTAATCTTCACTAAAAAAGTAGCTATACTTTTTTAATCAACAGTCTGATTATAAATCTCTAAAGAAATGTCAAGCTTATTCTTGTTCTCTTCATTAAGAAGTCTAATAGATATGTAAATATTCCAACAACAAAAAAAGTGAAAACTACTTGACTTTTGTAACTTTGTGAGCACCAATAGGAAATTTTCACTCAGATATGTCTTTGACATTTCAGACCTGCAGTTCTACCATATTATGAACTAGAATGGAGTAAGTGTATTTACTATATCCATCCATCTTTTCAGTTTTTAGTTATAGACTTAACATCTATTTAAAAAACCATACATTCTTAACTTCTATTTCAAGAGCTCAAGGATTCAGGCATACTGGGTGGTAATCAGTTTTCAAAGTCTTTAATAGCAGTTATTATCACTATTATAAGCTATTTGTTTCTTCTTTGATATATTTGGTTATAGTTTTATATTTAAGCCTTACTAACCCATTATGCTGGGCTTTCAGAGCAAACAATGGTATATTTTATAGGCTCTATCAGTGAATCCTCTAGTGTCTGCAGATTCTTTTACTCTAGTTCCTTTCCCTTGATGGTTGTATAAAAATTAAAATAATGTATGGCCACTTGTAATTAGTTCTTATCCTTATCATTTCTCTTGGCCACTTTATTATTGTAGTAATCATAATTAACTTATAGACTACTAAGTCACTCTATTTGCCACATAATGAATATATTCCACATTTTGAAACAAGTTGTTTTCAGTGTTCCAGAAAAAAATGTGCACTAGAAAACCAAGTAATAAATTGACACAGATCTACATAACACTCTAGAAAATGACTGGTTAGTTTTGATAAATATGTGAACATTACTACTATGACAAAAGAGCAAACACTAAATTTGCCAAGATCATTTGGGTGGGTTGTTCTATTTGCCACTTTTCACATAGAATGTTTACTGTGTTTTAAACTGACTTACTTATTGAGCAAAGAGATCCTCATCATTCATTGTACAAGTCCTTTGCATAACAGACCAATATCTGAGTTCCTTAGTGTAATGCTCTAGCTCTGGCTTATAATCTAACCTCATTCACTGGCAATGTGGGAGAGGAGGTGTTGGGACACAATGTTGAACAGCAATGTGACAGACTGGATGGACATTTTAGGGAACAGCTTCTAGAAAAGATGGATTGCAAGTTCATGATTAAATAAAGGTACTTATACCATGTGCAACAAATGGGTTATTAGGACTGAGGTCAAAATTAAACTGTCTGTTGTCACCTCTGCCTATACTGACTTCAAATAAAATCATATCACAGGAATATTCAATGTCATCCTTCACTTCTCAACCATAAAAGGACAGAACTCCTGTCTGACCCTATTTATTCTGAAAACTCTATTTATACAATCTTCTAGCAGCTTGTTCATAAGTCTAGGGATTATTAGTAGCAAAGCCTAAAATCATTGTGATTGCAGTCATTCTGATTGACAAGTATAACATTGTATTTCTATTATAGCTACATGAGAGATTCCTTAACTGTTAGATAGGATACCTTAGTTCAATTTATGATCATCTCTGCCATTGTGAAGTTATCCTTCAGGTCATTCACCAAGAGTAATAGGTCATAAAGCATGGAAGTTTGGGATGGAGTGGAGTTTGCCATTCTGGGACACCAAAGAACAGTTTGGCATGCTGGGTTTTCAATAAGGAGATGGTGTGGAGTTTGCATTTATATTATACTTTAACTAAAAGGATGAATTTGGCTTCTGAGGCCATATATCTTGAAAGTGAATAAAGGAGATGACTTTATAAAGTTCATGAAAGATTGCATGCTGGAAGCAAGGAGGAAATTGTTAATATACATGACAAATAACCAGACTTCTTCTGGTATGTAGATGACATAAATGCATGTTTCTGCATTTAGTTTAGTGAATCCAAGTTCACCAAGCTTTTTGCCCAAAGTCCTATTTAATATCTACCCTACTTGTTTCAGTCTGTACAGTGATCTTTAGAGTAGCCAACATTATTTGAGTTGAATATGTAGGTATGCCTTCTAGAGGTAGTAGGTACTTCTTCTCTTGAGTTATTTTTTCAGGCAGGCTGTTGATACATCCATTGGTCTAACTCTAGATTGTACATTATGGCAAGGGTCATGATGGTTTAGATGGAGATTTGCAACTGAAGCAAATACTTCTTGATAGTCTGCATTGGTTTGGACTTTGTACCAGTCTATATTTCTGCTTTGATCACATTTAATCTGAAAGACAGGCTTGAAGGTGATCAGAGTTACTCCTGCTAGAAGCAGAATGATTTCATAGACTTGATTAGTATTTAGACTCAGAGTTCTTCTTCTACTATGGACTTTCACTGACTACATCCAGATGCTAACAAGCTTCTTTAATTGTTTTTGGAAGGTTTCTTCTATAGGTCCATGAGAAATTCCAGTCAATATTTGATATTATAGGTTTTGATCAAGGCTCAGGCAGCTGCACCACCCTCATCTGCCTTGTTCTTGTTGTCATGGCACTGCCTTTTATTCTCATCATTGTCACCATAGTGTGTGTAGTAGTGCTATCATGCCTGCTCTTGTATTCTTATTGTTATGGTGGGAGTAGGTGCATTCCTATTTCCCTACCTATACAGTCATCGCAGGGTGTCTGCACCACATTATCCTGCTCCTCTCATTATAAGGGGGTAGATGTGGTGTTGTACTGTTGTTATTTTGGCTGGTGTGCCCATACCTACTCTTGCCCTTGCTATCTAGGCCTTAAATATAGGTGAGTGGAATGAGCATGCATGGGGGTTGCATATGTTTGGGTAAGCACACACTTGCACTAGGTTGATGTGAGTAGGCATGGTATATGTGCACTTGGATGAATATACATAAACCTACACTAGATGGACATAGATGGTGGGTGAGTGGTATGTGTGCATCCTTGCTGGAATGAGTAGTGAGTGTGGATATGAATAGTGAGCATATATCTGTACATGTATGCATCTTTACATTAGTAGAGGGTGTATACTATTTGTACTTGGAGTGAATTGACTGAGTGAGATATGGACCTTGAAAATCTCAATAAGTCCATTTAACTATTTCCTATCTCATACACCATCATGACTCCATATGATTCCCTACTCACTAACATCCACCCTCATCATGTGCATGCATGTTCATTCAAGAAAGACACCCACACACCCATAGAACACACATGCACTCTGCTCACCTGCATGCACCCCCAAAGCCTGCAACATGTGCAAAACCCTCCTCACCTGCATTATAATGTATGTTTGCTCAAGAATCTGCACACCCAGCTCATTCATGTTCACCTGGGGTAGGTGTATGCTCACACAAGTGTGCTATCTTATCTTGTTCACTTCTTTACACATGCTCAAGCACATCTAAGCCAAGACATGCATATGAATGCATGTATGCCCATCTCCACACCAATGCAAAGACTGTGCTTACTCACTGCACTGACCTATGTCCCTCCAAGCAGAGATCAAAGATATGAAAGTGTGTAGTATGAAGTGAGGTTAGGTGACTGGATACAGATAGCTATGCCTGAGTGTAATATAGTATTGATTATACAATGATTATTATGATTGGTTATCTGTTGTTCTATGGTTTGCACTATAATCTAGATGGGATAGTATAGTCTTGTAAATTGTATTGGCCACTGTGACCACTGTATTTATATAGTCTTTCTGGCCACCATAGTCTTGGTAGTCAGCTGCAATGCTAGTTGTCAACTAGTGTTATAGTATGCTCTGAACACAGTAGACTACAGCAGGCTACAGTAATACTACAGTTGCTATGATAGGATTTTACTGACTATATTGACTACCTACAAGGGAGAGGATTACAGCAACTATAGGACTATGGAAACTATATTATGCTATGGTGGATATTGCAGAAGAGAAGGGGATAAATTCTATATGATATGTGTCAGTGGGGTTGTCTGCTATATTGATATATCAGGCATGCAGGTGCAATGAAGGTTGACTAGTGGGGCAGAAATGCACTTGCACACACTATTGACATGTAAGTTGTGGCTACACCCTTGGCAGGGCAGTGGGCATGTATGATGTGCTATATAAAGAGTTTGAGTATGACACTTTTGGTCTAGGCAATGTCATAGCCTACTGTTCTCCCCTCACCCTCCACCTGTTCCTTTTCCACATCATCCCTGGCATGAAAGGAGAGTGCTGCAAAGACCTGGAAATGTGGATGGTGATGACCAACTCCTAGTCCAACAGATGAAAGAGATTGAGCACATGTTGAAATGGAAGGAAAGAGTTGAGAGAAAGTCTGATGATCCTTTTGAAAGTCCATCCAACAAAATGCCTGGACAGTTTCCCAGCATGCCTCTGCTACCTGCTGGCCCTCCAGCCACTCCAAAAAGCTCATCCCATGAGGATTCTAATGCTGAGATTGAGAAGTTATGCCAAGAAGGGGGAGTACAATTCTAGTATTTCCTATTATCCAAGGCAATCAGTCTAGAATCTACAGTTGAGACAAAACCAGTACAAGAATGGATACTGAAGGATATCAAAACACTACTGGCCAATCTTCAGGGTGAATAGAAAGCTGCCTGTCACAAGCAGCTTGATATGCTAGAAAAATGTGATGTATTCAAAATTGTAGATCATCCTACTTATAGAAAGGTCATCAAAAATCAATGGGTATTTGACATCAAACCTGATAGTCATAAATGAGCATATTTAGTCACAAAGGGATTCTCCCAGGTTAAAAGCCTAGACTTTGACCAAATATTCTCTCTAGTTGTGTGCTGTGAAATAGTATGACTTATGTTAGCACTAGCTGCACTAGA
This sequence comes from Tubosaeta brunneosetosa, assembly GCA_038094275.1. NCBI lineage: Eukaryota > Fungi > Basidiomycota > Agaricomycetes > Boletales > Boletaceae > Tubosaeta > Tubosaeta brunneosetosa. The sequence goes on from JBBPTV010000057.1 coordinate 30,113, forward strand.
AAACTGGCATATGGAAGCCATAGATGTCCATAGCACCTATGATAGCTTAGACAAAGAGATCTACATGGAACTTTCTGAAGGCTTTAAGTCTTTCTGCTTGAAAGGTAAAGTACTCCACCTTAAGAAAGCCTTATATGGTCTAAAAAAAGCTGGGCTTTCCTGGTGGAAGGCTCTTAATGAGTCTATGAAAGAACTTGGCTTTGAATATTTAATGTCTAACCCTAGCATCTTCTTATATAAGAAAGGCTCCCTTATAGTTGTAGCCATTGTTTATGTAGATGACATAATATTTTGTGGTTCCATCAAGGCCATTGTCAATGAAATCAAAGGTTGCTTCATAAAAAATGAGAATGCAGAGATCTTGGTGGCACAGACAAATTCCCACACATGCATATCAAACAAAAAGGACAAAAGATACTAGTTGACCAGTGCACATATCTTGATAAAGTCCTAGAGTGCTTCAGAATGACCAATGCCTGAGCTGCCCCCACTACTTTACCCATGGGTTACAAGCCCACAAAACACAGTGGACCTATTGACTATAAACTTCACCAAAAATTCTAAACAGTCATTGGATCCTTACTATATCTGATGTTGGGCACTTGCCCAGATATTGCCTTTGCAGTGATTACCCTTTCTCACCATGCAGCCAATCCTTCATAGAATCACCTTGACAGAGCCCTCTATATATGCAAATACCTAGCTGGCACTAGAAAATATTCACTCTGTTATGATGGTAGATCTAGCGCAGGCTTGATTGCATGTACTGATTCAGATCATGCATCTGATCACAACACTAGCCACTCACAGACATGCTGGTACAGTATATTATACTAGCCAATTGCATGTTCAGTTGGCAATCACAGCAGCAATCATACATATCCCACTGCTCTACTGAGGCTGAATATATTGCATTGTCTGATTGTAGCTGCCAAGTCGTTTGGATCAGGCAACTTCTTGGAGAACTTGGGTAAAAGCATACCCCTACTTCTATCTGTGGAGATAACCAAAAATCTATATTCATGGCCTCCAACTTTGTCACTAAAACATGAAACAAGCATGTAGAGCTAGAATGGCATGCAATACATGAATGGGTTGAGAATGGAACCATTGAACTCTTCTATATAGAGGGATCCATTAATCCTACAGATACGTTCATCAAGAACTTAGGACAAGTTCATTTCAATCAACTTAGATCACAGTTGGGGCTCATCTTCTACTAAGTCAACTTTTATTCTGCCATATATGTTCACACAAACCTAAGAACCACAAGAGGGAGTGTTGAACATCCAGTTTGACTCTTTAGATAGTATTATGTAATATGATTATATAGTACATATATAATACAAACTCAGTTGTCTGAGTTCAAATAGAGTCTTTACCTTTTACATCTGTGTGCCTACTACTTGCAACAGTCAGCACAATACCAAGTGAGTACCTCCAGCTCTCACCCTTTGTATTATGCTCTGCTCAGTACTTCTCCCCTACCAAACAAAACTATGACATCTATGGTCAGGAACCCCTGGCTGTCATCTTAGCTCTAGAAGAATGCCAACAATACCTCCTTGGCACCTCCCATCTAGTCATGATCATCACCAACCACAAGAACCTCTTCTTCATCAAAGACCCTCACAAACTCTCTCATTGTCAAGCATGATGGTCCCTCTTCCTCCTCAACTTTATCATATACCATTCCATCTCCAGTCAACTCCAGTCAACTCCAGACCATTTCTAGTGCAATCTCTCTGGACTCACATCATCTGACTTTCAGAGCATGTGACATTACCTCATTTAGATTAGTTTAACTTACATAACAAAACTACACACCACTCTGGTTATCTCTATACCTGGTGCACAGATCCAATACTTGTTTACTTCTTCCTCCATCTTACTTAGTACCTTAGTTATCTAATGTTCTGTCTTAATCGTCCATAGTCATTCCTATGCAACTCTGTCGTATATATTCTGTAGTATACTATGTTGTACTTTAGTCAGAATATCAACCAAAACACCTTCTATGTTCCTAAGCAAACTCCTAAACTCCACTCATCTCCTTAACTTCTTAACTTCACTCCTAAGGATCCTGAACCTACACAAGGGCACAACACATAAGTCCTATGCCAAGATCCACCCCTCTGCATCTCCATATCTCCAACCCTCTGACCCCTATTCAGGAGCAAGGAGGAACTGGTTTTTGACAAACTTTGACCTTGTCTGGAAAGTCACTTCTGGAACCCAAATGGACCCTGCAGATGCACTTTCCTGTAAAAACTCCATTGATACTTCTCTTGACAATGCAGATGTAGCCATCCTCCCAGACCCTATCATCATTAATGCCCTTGATGCCAAACTTTTCAACTACATTCAATCCTCATCATCCTCTGACCCACTTGTTCTTTGTGTGCTCAAAGCTATAGAAGAAGCTACCCCTTTGTTCCTTCACTCCTGCTTACAGGATTGGTCCTTTAATAATGGCCATCTCTTCTACAAAGGTTTTTTATATGTCCCATTTGCTGCATCTAGAACTGGAGTTTTGGGTATGTACCAGCCATTGGGGCAGTGTGAGGCAATATTGCTGTCATTGTTGGCTTCTCAGACAGCTGCTCAAACAAGGTTCTGTACATGTAATCAAACTAGAATGCAAGACAGATAAGAAGGCTCACTTGATCATATCCCACTTACATGTTACCTTCATAAGCTGTGCTTCAAGAGTCTTACAGTGGTCTCTCAGAAAAAGTGTTTCCTACACACTGTAGGACTACCCAACATAGATAATGTCATTAGTAGTGTTTGCAGGTTTGTTGTATCTGGGGGTAGCCAAGTGCCAGTGGCTGATTAGAATTAAGATTAGATTGTAGCATTAAGGTGGCAGTGGTGGCAACAGGTCCAAAGAACATCTGTATCCAGAGTACCACTGTCCAAGAACCCACCTATGCCAGTATTACTAGTATCTAATGAAGAGAAATTGTAAGTGTTATTCATTGTAAATGAGAGTAAGAGGACAAGCAGTGCATTGGATGTGTATGTGCTGCAGATACACCAACTGTACAGTTGGTGTAACTCTAGCTCAGTAGTATCTGTTCCCTTTAACTGAGATGATATTACAAAAATAAGTGATATTCATCTATAATATGTCCACACTACCAATCTCTGGCCCAATTGCTGAGCTTTTCATACCCAAGGTACCATAGATTGACATATTTAGAGGTGTAATCTTATTGAACATTGTTGGCATTGTTTTTGGCTGGCAAACCTACACATTTTCCCTCTGTACCAGTAAGCCTGGTGAAAAGGTAAGTTAAATCTTGTGTCATATTATTTCTTATTTATCAGACTAGCATGCTGTCCTTCATATCAAACACCTTGATCAATTTGAGTTTCAAGTGGAAGATGCTGCACTGAGGAAGCTTGTCATATATGCCAAAGTGTATGTTTATTCATTTCAGATAGGCTTATCTACTGAGATTGTTGCAGTCAAACAGACCCTGCTTTTGAATGTAAAGCTGATATCAAATGATCTAAGATCTCTGTTGGGCTTGAAGGGCTGCAGATCCTCTTTACAATACAGGTAAATATGTCTGATGTGTGTATCATTATCAATGACAACCTAGTTAATTTCTCTTTGCCACAGATGCCCTATTAACCCATGCCACCTCCTCAAGCACTCCTCTATACAAAGTTGTGGTGCATACTCTAATTCAAGACATTTAATTTGGGGGTTTTATCCCAAGTATCTCACAGTTAAGATTGTAGAACATAGGCTCTTGGCAGAGGAGTATGGAAAGAGGTTAAAAAAGCATCTTAGGTCAGGCTAAAGAGTTGTGCAGTGTATTCTTGATGTATTCTTGTTCACATGTTTGTCTGTAATCCAATCTTATAAAAATGATTCAATTAGTGTATATAAATATACTCAACATCAACATCCATATCATTGTCATCAACATTGTCATTGTCTTCAGAGTATACTATATATGGTATTTTGAGGTTTAAAATGTCAATGCCAGATTTCTCCATCATACAAAAAAAACAGCCTTCAACTTCAGATGGCAACTTGAGTGTGTGAGGGATTATTGCAACAATGCTCTGAATAGTTTTGATGTTGCAAATGAAGAACTCTTCAACTAAGAGGAATGCAGCAAGCACTTGAGATGAAAGACATAGAAGTTCATAATCTGATTCAGAGTATCATTTGATTACTGTGAAGTCAAAAAAAGACCACTCTTGTAGTGCATGTTGAATAGCTAGATGAGTGAAGTATTGGACTTCACTAACTTAGACTTTGTTGCCATCAATAAACTAACAAATACTCAGTTGAGAATGATGCAAGCATGATATGTATACCTTAACATTATGAGATATTCATAGGTTGTCTGCTAACTTGAGTTTCTCTCTCCAGGCAGTGCAGGCAATCTGCCCATTTGGAAGAAGTGGTTGTGCCCATTTATTGAAGCAGTGTATCATTTGCCCAGGAGGTAGATATTTTCATATGGCTTCTTTGAGATCATTGTCTGAAAAGACAGATTTTTTAGAATGTTTGAAAAGAAGAACAAACCCATCCCCAAGGTCAATGGATTTGCAAGGAAGTCCTTTGGGAGGGTCAGCTAGCTTTGACATAGCATTGATCTTGGAATGACATACACCCTCTTGGGCAAGATTTGCATATGGTTTGGATGGTTGATGAATTTGTTGACCCAAATTTCCAATCATTCTTTCCATGGTCCACTAAGCATAGCAGATTGGAGGCCTTTCTGAATTGCTTCTGGAACAAGGTGAATCATTTGACTTTGTGTACTGCAGGGCAAACAAGATGATTATGATCTTAATGTAGCTAATAGTAGAGAAGTTCAAAATCACATTCCCAGACACAAAGAAGAGTGTGTGCATTGGTAAGCTGGTCATGTGTAATAGAGTGTTGGCAAACAATCTGGAATCCATGGACAAGCTGGCAATAATGTGACCAATACTTTAGTGGAAGTAGATTATAGAGAAGAATTGGTGCAATTCCAAAGGTGTTATGCTAAATGTACCACTAATGGATGTTTGACCTAACACTGGAGAGGCAGATGCTCACTAAGAGGTACCACAGTGTCTCTCCAAGCTAGCTAAGTATGAACCAAGGACAGAGGATGAAGAATGATAACAAGAAGCATACAGGAATTGAGAATTTCTTGAGGACAGAGAATGGGTATGCAAGACCATGTAGATTTAGTGTAATGAGTACAAATACATGGTGATTGGTATATAAGTGATCCAATCATGAGAGAATGGAACACTTTAGAAGAAGAAGAAACATTACCATCATAAGAGAGACAGCTGTGGAGCTAATCATCCAATGAGAGATCAACTGAAGTTCAGATAATGGAAGGGACTGTGGAATTGAGTTATCTACCAAAAAGAGAAATGATTACATAAGTGAGTCATCAGAAGAAGAAAGGTGAGGTGATAAGATGGCAGTCTGAAAAGCTACCTAGATGAATGAATAAGTCTGAGAGACAACGATTAGAGTTAGAAAATGTTGGTAGCCTCAAGAATGAGTTGAAATAGTTGACAAGAATTTGAAAAGTAAGAAAAAGAAGAAAATAATCATAACAGAAGGTAATCATAAAAACCTGGGAGGAACATGCTAGCAGAGGCAACATTTTTACCATGGGACATCCAGATGACCTCATCACTAAGAACAGCCCAGTCTCATGTGGATTTGTCATCACCAATACCAACATCCAATTCTACAAGCCAGAGAAAAAATAAGAAGGTTCAAGATATTGCTAGCATGGTGCATGATGTCAGTTGTTATGCAGAGTTGAACACCAAGTGGGTTTCTAAGTCAATCACATGTTGTGATTGATCTAAAATTTAGTCTGTGCACAAAAAAGCAAAGTGGCATCTTCTCTCTGCCACTTCAGCTTTATCATCCTAGCATTTCCCCTCTGTTGTTGCATCTCTCTTCACTTCCTTTTTGCTCTTCTTCCACTATACAGCTACAAAACTCTTCAAATGCTCCTGACTTTATGTCAGATGATTTCTTGGAAGATTTCCAACCACTGCTAGATGCAGGCCTGACACACCAATAGGCAGCTGCCATTCTTGAAAAGCAATAGACCTTCAAGAGTGAGAAAACTCAAAGAAAGGATAATGCACCAGTAAATGGTGGATAATGCCTATGGAAGAGTAGAGTCAGCCAGCAAAGCATCAAGCCTATGATTATAGATAGTCTAGGGTGTTACATGGTGTACTTTTGCCCCTATGATTTTCCTTCTGCAGATCACATGACTATGAACATATGGACGATATGTGCTTGAAGGCCTATGCCAGGCTAGACCATAAGTGCAGGCCCTCAACCCTATGCTCTAGACCTATAATGTCATGGCCCCGGTTGCCATAACTACTGGGCTGGATCCCACTTCAATCATTCACTATCTCGTACCCTATGACATCATGCCTCACTGATCATACATTCCTCTACTTCCTACCACTTCAACTGTACACTACATTTTAGTCCCCTGATCCTAGGTGATCCTAGAGGCTATGCTTATCTCTGTAGGGCTCAGGGAATTACTGTACATAGATTTATTAAGTACAAATAGATACAAACCTGTAGACAGTATATAAACCCCCAGAGTCCAGCTGGAATGCCAGTCTGGTTCTCTTGGGTGTTCCTTTATAGCACCCTGACCAAGGTCTTGCTCCCCCTCCCCTTTCCTTAAGTCTACACAGTCTAGTGCGACCTGAAGTAGCTTGATGCTATAGGGTTGTTTCAACTATGAACTCCGTCAGAGATTCCAAACAGTAATCGGATCTTTGCTATATCTGATGTTGGGCACTCGCCCTGATATTGCCTTTGCGGTGATTACCCTCTCTCACCATGCCGCCAATCCTTCACAGGATCACCTTGACAGAGCCCTTTATATCTGCAAATACCTGGCTGGCACCAGGAAATATGCACTCTGTTATGATGGTAGATCAGGCACAGGCTTGATTGTGTGTACTGATTCAGATCATGCATCCGATCACAATACCAGGTGCTCACAGACAGGCTGGTATATCAAACTAGCAAATTGGGTGTTTAGTTGGAGATTGCGGCAACAATTATGTGTATCCTATAGCTCTACTGAGGCTGAATATATTGCACTGTCTGATTGTAGCCATCAAGTAGTTTGGATCAGGCAACTTCTTGGAGAACTCGGGTACAAACTTACCCCTACTCCTATCTGTGGTGATAATCAAGGATCCATATTCATGGCATCCAACCCTGTTACAGAAATGCGAAACAAGCATGTAGAATTAGAATGGCATGCAATATGTGAATGGGTTGAGAATGGGACCATTGAACTCTTCTATATAGAAGGATCCATTAATCCTGCAGATATGTTCACCAAGAACCTTGGACAAGTTCGTTTTGATCAATTAAGATCTCAATTGGGACTCATCTTCTACTAATGTCGACTATCTGTTCTATCATATACATTCACACAAACCCGTTTATTAAACAAGGGGGAGTGTTGAACATCCAGTTTGACCTATTAGGTAGTATTACATAATATGATCATGTAGTATATAATATGAACTCAGTCATCTGAGTTCGAATAGAGTCTTTACCTCTTTCATCTGTGTGCCTGCTCCCTGCAACAACAAGCCCAACACTAAGTGAGTCACTTCAGTCCTCACCCTCTATGTAATGCTCTGCTCGACAGTGGTAGGTGCGCTGTTGCACGGCCACACTCATGCTGTCGTCATGGGTGCGTGGATGGTGGTGGTGACTGCGCTGTTGCGCCACCTTGACCTTGTCGCCGTTGGGGTCATGGTGGTGGGTGCGCTGCTGCGTACCTTTGCCTATGCTGTTGTCATGGGCACACAGGTGGTGGTGGTGATGACACCATTGTGGGTGGTGACCACACTGCTACACTGCCGTGCCCTTGTTGCCGTTGGGGTCATGGTGGTGGGTGTGCTGTTGCATGCCCTTGCTCTTGCTGTCATTGTTGTGGGTATGTGGGTGAGGTGGTAGGGGTGGTGACCACACTGCTGCACTGCCACGCTCTTGTTGCCGTTGACGTTGTGGTGGGTGCACCATTGGGTGCCCTTGCCCATGCCTTCGCCGCCATAAGCATGTGAGGAGGGTGGTGGTGGTGGTGTTGGGGCACCGTTGCGCACCCTTGCCATCTTCGTCGTTATAGTGAGGTGGGTCCCCTGCCATTCTCCTGCTGTCACTCCTCATGGTGGTGGTGGGTGTGCCATTCTGCCCCATCACCACTGTTGTTGCCAGTGCTAAGGTAGTGAGTGCACCGTTGTGCACTTTTGCCCTCGTCGTCATCTATTTGGTGGCGGTGGGCTGTTGCACGCCCCTCTTGTCCTCGCGGTAGGAGCCCTTGCCATCATTGTTCCCCCACTTGTGTGTCGTTGCGCATGGTAGTGGTGGTGGTGAGCTGTTGCGTCACCGTCATGGTTGTTGCGATCTGTGACATGTCACCACGCCACCTTCATTGTCATGGTAGTGAGGGTGTACCTGTTGTGCCTCCTCAATCTCGCCACGTCATCCTTCAGCCCGAGTTGTCACGTGATGGTGAGCACCTTGTTATGTTCTCCCTCCCTTTGCCCAGGTCATTGATGTGGTGGTGGTGGTGTGCTGTTGCCCATCCTCTGTCCCTGTCATCGTGTGGTGGCGATGGTGGTGGTGGCATGCCATTGTCCCACGCTGGTGGTGGTAGCGGTAGCGGCAGGTGTGTGTGTGAGTGGCAGCGCCTGTGCATTTATTTGGAGCACGGGTGGGATAGATAGTGGTGGCTGATGGTGTGAGGGATGGAGTGTGTAGCCAGGAGGTGACAGACGGACTGGCAGGCAGAGAGAGGTCGGGTGTGGCAAGTGTATGGTAGAACGGGTTGTGTGTAAAGGAAACGGAATTTGAACATTACCAATCACATGGTCTGTTCGTACAAAAATTTCTCTAAGTCCCAACTCATTAGGAATTTATTACTACATTATATTAGGCTATCTACCCTAGTTACCCATGTAGCGCTGTCAAACTCTGTAGCACTGTCAGCCTGTGCCTGTGTGACATGATATGACATTGTGATATGGCTGTGGCCCTGCTGTAACACTGTGATGCTGTGACACTGTTGCCATGTGACACTGTGACATGCTGTGATGTCACTGTAACACTGTGACACTATGACTCAGTTGCCATGTCACACTGTGACATGCTGTGATGTTGCTGTAAATTCTGTGACAACTGTGTGAAAATTAGTGGTTTGCTGATGACAGGTGATCATGACTTTCTCTAAGTATGCGCTCCTGCAGGACTTCATCCTTTGGTATGTACAGTAAATCCTTCCAGTACACCAGCCCTTCCCTTTTTGTCCGTGGGCTGGTCTCCTTTGTTAATCCCACTCGTACATATCATTCCAATTTGTATTGATTCTTGGTGATTTCTGTTTTGATTACAGCCAGTGTTGGCAAGGAGTGGGTTTGATAGGCGAATAAATGTTCTGGAAGCATGATGCATTGAGTATTGTCATGATCTGCCCCCTTTTCAAGGTCTGGCCTCCGGGACAGAGGGTCTGCAGGGTTCATACACCTAGGATGATGATGGATGGAAAAGTGATACTCTTGGAGCATCTGGCTCCAACAAGCCTGACAGTGTGACAGGTCCTGAGGCTTTGTATAAAATTCCAGATTCTTGTGATCTGTCCAAATTTCAAACAGGTGGGTGGCACCAAGTAAATAGTGACACCAGTCCTTGAGTGCATGAATAATTGCCAGTAGTTCCAAATCTGTGGCGTGATAGTTATGTTCTGCATCTGTAAGGGGACCGACAGGGTCCCCCTATTCTACTTAACTACTGACAAGCGTGCACATGTAGTGCACACTTATGTAATGGTTACCGTAGTTAGCCATTTGACACTTGATGTCAAATGGCTGTAGTATAAAGGGCAAGTAGATCTCGCCCTTATAAAATAATCTTTTTACCCTGTATCCTGTATCCGCTCACCGCGTAATAAACACGGTTCGCACTAGTTGTGTGACAAGAGTGCCACAGGATCTAACCAAGGAGATTACAACCCCTTACAACTTTTTTAGTGCCTCGTACAGCGATGATGAAACGACTTCAAAGAAGTGAAACCGTAGATGTCAACATCCGCAGCTTCGATGTGAAGATTTCAACGTAGTGGCAACCTTTGCCAAGAGTGAGGGAACTCACTCAGAGAACACACCAATGAAGGAGGAACTCCAAAGTGAACTTGACTGGGGAGGAATCCCAGCAAGCCGCTCTGGCTTTATATACTACTTCTACTGTATGTACATGTTGTGACCGGATCTACTGATGAGTCACTAATATGGCATACCCTAAACCCTATAGATAAGAAAGCATAGCCATGCACAGCACAGAAATGAGAAATGTAAGGTAAAGGCATGTAAAGCTGTGGACACAGCCAAGATAAGAGAAACATGAGGTGTACAAGGTGTGGCAGAATGGAAGAATAATGAAGATGAAACATACACAGCCTTATGCACAGACTGTAATGGAAATGGAAGTGTGTGTAGATCTAGATCCAAGTGTGTCAGCACTTATGACCATTGTCTGGCTAAGACACAATGTCAAGTCAGCTCTTACTGCACAGCATGGCTATGACCCTTGACATAACCTAGATGTTAAGTTATAAAGAGAAAGGAATAAAAGGATAAGAGAAGCATGTGGCTGCAAGGGGAATGGCAGTACAGATAAGGCACAGCCTTGATAAGAGATGTGGCAGCCAATAGCAATAAAGGATCATATGACTAGGAATGATTCATGTGGTAACCATGAGTCAATCATGGCATGAGTCAAGATGTGTCATGACTAGCATAAGGCATGACATAAGGTTTGCATAATGTATGCCTTGAGGCATGATGTCATAGATAAGAGATAAGGGAATGGATTCCAGACCCAGAGCATGTGATGTGAAGTAATGAAAATGAATATGTGTTAAGGCAATGACCTTGCAGACATCTAATGTATTCTTGATGATGTCTAGAGCATTTGTGCGCTCTTGTACTAAGACCAGGATATGGTCCCATAACACTGGCCCACAGTCCCAGCCACCAAGCCAGGTATTGGGTGGGTGGAGATCGTAAGCCTGAGTGCATTGTTGGCTGGAATGCACACTGTTGGCATTTCAGCATGGGCCTTGATGATGTCCAGGTCAGTAGTGGCAGCCTTCAGGCAGCAGTTGTACTCTGGATACAGTGGGTCTGGATAGGATATCTCCATTGCACCTGGTTTCAGAGGACCCATCTGAGTGAGTGGCAGTCCAACAACAGGATGGTGGGCAAGCACATCTGCGACCTGAGGGCCCACCTGTGCAGCCAGCTGCTCTACCAGCTGCTGGGTGTCTGTCTGCCATCCATGTGCAAGCTCCTCACCCTACCTGATACTTGGGACCTCAACTGAGTACATGTTTCGCCAGTTCTCAGCATTGGGGGAGATGAACATCACATAGACATTCACCTTGATGCGTTCAGCTGTATTATCCCAGTCCCCACACTGGCTGCCCTTAGGCTGAGGCCCTGGGCTTGTTCATCCACTGCTTGGGCTGCCCACCATGGGCTCTTCGCCTTCATTGTCTGACAGGCAACCTGCTCGTGTGCATGGCAGGAAGCACTGTGCCAGTCAGCTGAAATGGCCCTGGCAGGGTGGGGGCCACCCACCATCCTGTGGGCCTTGCACACCTGCTTCCTTGTTGTGCTGGGGCTTGGGTGTGTGAGTGCTCGAGGGAAAAGGCTGAGGGGTGATGGCATGCACAACCTCTACCTCCTTCATGAAGCCAAAGGCAGGGTTGAGGAGGACCTGGTGCATCCAGTCCATCTTCATCTTTGAGGACATGAAGTGGTGCCTGGCATCGTGGTAGGGCCACTTCCTGACCTGCTGCTGGACCATTGTGAGGAGGTCCTCACAGTGCCTGTCCTGGCTGAGTGCATGTGTGCAGGCATGCTCAACGTCAGTGGCAGCTCTCCCTGGGGCACAGTGCAGGCTTGCTCACAGGTCATTCACCTCATATGGCACCTCAGCCATCTCTATCAGAACTGGTCCTCCTTGCTCCTGAATTAGGGGTCAGGGGGTCAGAGATGTGGAGGTGCGGAGAGGTGGGTCTTGGTGCAGGACTTATGTGTTGCGCCCTTGTGTAGGTTCAGAACCCTTTAGGAGCAGAGTTAAGGAGTTAAGGAGTTAGGAGATGAGGAGTTCAGGAGTTAAGGAGTTAGGAACACAGGAAGTGTTCTAGTTGATATTCTGACTAAAGTACAACACTGTACACTACAGAATATTTATACTATGGAGATATATAGGATTACTATGGATTGATAATTGAGAACGTTCGATGACTAAAGTAATGAGTAAGATGGAGGAATGAGTAAACAAAGACTGGAGCTGTGCACCAGGTATACAGGTAACCAGAGTGGTGTGCAGTTTGGTTACATAAGCTAATCTATACTAAATGAGATGATGTCACATGGTCCAGAAGTCAGGTGATGTGTATCTGAGGAGATCACACCAGAGATGGTTTGGAGTTGGACAGCATATGACAGTGCCTCCCCATTAGGGCCAAGCCCTCAAGGCCCTAAGGCCAGGAGTCAAGGAAAATGGGATCGAAAACAAGAAGAATAAGAGAAACAAAAAGAACAGAGATACTACCATAGGATGGAAAGAAGGTGTGGGGATGTGTGGAGATGCACAGAGGAGAGGACAGGGGAAGGACCAGAGGGAACCAGAACATATTGCCAGAGTTGCCAAAAGAGGCGGATTATCAGAGAAGCAGAGTTGCACCAGAAGGAACAGAGTAGGCCCAGAGGGGTTGGCATTCCAGAAACAGAGACTTGGAAGAAAGTTGTTACTCACTACCTGACTCATCAACAGACAATATAGTGGGGGAGATAACAGTATCCAACGTGGCTGTGGAGAATCCAACAAGGTATGCAAAAATGCATCAGAGTTGTGAACGCATAGACTGGAGATGGTCCAAAAAAAGTGGAGATAGGAGGAGGATCAGAGTTGGAGGAGATGGGATGGTAGCAGAGGAAACTGATAGTACAGAGAAAAAGGAGAGCATAGGAGAGAGAGAAAGACATAGGACAGAAAATGAGGAGGGAACAGAGGAGTTCGAGGAGTCCACCGGAGGTGTAGGAGTTGGTCAGGAGTTGCAGAAGTTGCATCTGAGAACCTACAGGAGAAACAGAGTTGGGACTTGGGAACAATGATAGTACAGAGGGAAGGAGGTCAAGGAGTCCAGACAGGAGTTGCATCAGAGATGCATCGGAGAGAGTGGAGTTGGACTCAATCAGAAGGAACAACATTCAGTATGCACAGCAACCTAGATGTGCAAACACAAAGGACTAGAAAAAGACAATAGAAGAGACAGAGGATGGACAGAGGTGGTCCAGATGTCAGACAATGCGACTAGCCAGAGATTGCATAGGAGTTGGTGACAATAGAGAGTGGAGTTGCAGAGTTGGACAGATGACAGGCTATCCCCCCTTTAGGCCTAAACTCTTGAAGGCCTAAGGACAAAACGGAGTTGGGTGGAGTTTGAAAGGACACCTATAAATCAACAGGAGTACACGCAAGTGCTTCATAAACTTCCCATATTACCACAACCATGTCTGCCCCCCCAGGAGATCACCAATATCACAGAGTGGACGGATACACAGCTGGCCAAACATGACGATGATGACGAGTGATTGGCAGATGCCAAATATGCAGAGCACAAGCAGAGGACAAAGGCAAAGAAGGAGGAGGAGGTGCAGAAAAAAGCAGAGGAGGAGCAGAGGAAGCAGGAGGAAGCATGAAAGGTAGCAGAGGCAGCACAGAAGGTCACAGAGACGATGCAAAGGAAGGAAGAGGAGGAAGCGGCAAGGCAGAAGGCATGGGAGAGCGTGAGAAAAGCAGAGATTGCAGTGGAGGAGCAGAGGAGAGGAGAGGAAGCTGCAAGACAAAAGATACATGACTGCCTTATTGATTCCTAGTATTAACTAACTTCCTGAAGGTGGCGCAGGTGGCAGCACAGCAACGTCAATCAAAAGGCAAGGCAAAGATGTGGGAGCCGCTGGAGGAGTGCTGGAGATGCGTGGACCAAGGACTGAACAGTGAGCTGGGTGAGGGTAAGTCAACCTTGTGTACTGAATGCCAGAATGCGAGAGCAAAGTGTGTTACGATTTTTCTTCTCTTTCTCTCATCTCGTTCCTTCTTGTTTCCATTATTCGTCTCATTCTCTCTAATCTCCATCGTTCACTTCGTCTCTCTTATGTAAACTCCTTTTGATTGGATGATTAGCTCCACAGCTGTTTCTCTCACAACGGTGATGTGTCCCCCTTATTCCATCACATTCTATAGCATTCCATTCTCTCACGATAGGAATACTTATATACCGCTCGCCCTGTACTTTTACTCCTTACACTGATTCTACGCAATACAATGTAGCAATCTCCTGTCCTTGAGCGATTCTTGAGTCCTCTGAGTTCCCTTTGTCACTCTCAACCTTTGTCAGACGAACTTCATCCTCAATCTACGACTTCCCCTCGTATCTTTAGTCTTTATCCTCATTCTCAACCTACGATCCTTGTCGTACTCATTCTCTGTCCTCGAGCGATTCTCGAGACTTGCGTGCTTCCTCGTCGTCAACCTCTGTTCTCTGTCTTCAGTTCACACTTAGCTTGCTAGGAGAGACGCTGTGGTACCTCTTCATGAGCATCCGCCTCTCTTGAGTTAAGTCGAACGTCCCTCGTAGTACGTTTAGCGTTACAAAAGAATCAGTGTCTCCTTTAGCCCCTCCTGTTACGGAGCAGGGCCTACCCCACCACCTCCCCTCGTCACAGACACCCATCGTACCTTCCTCATAACCTATTGGACGACCAACTGTCGTCATCCTTGTCACTGTTCCCCATCGCATCCATTGGACGACCGATCGTTGTCATCCAAGCCATAGTCATAGCCATAGTCATCGACCCTAGGATCTAGTCACTCTAGATCAACCATCAGACGGCCGATTGCTGTCATCATCGTCCTAACCATCAACCCCATCGTCCCAGTCATAGTCACTAAGATCTAGCGATTCTAGATCGGGAAGGATCCCCAAGCCCTCACCCCTAGCGAACTTTCATTCACCCCTCGTCCCAGAAACCCCAGCAACAATTGCCCTCCTAGAACACTCCAGTCCCTGGCATTCCCCAGCGACTCGACACCACATTGACCACAGTCACTAGTTCCCATAGCAACCATGGATGTCACCTACGTCAAACTCAAGAAACTTTCCCCCGAAGAGCGCATCAGATGCGCTAAACTTGGCCTCTGCTTCCGCTGTCACCAGAAAGGCCACAACGCCATCGAGTGCTCAGGCACTAAACCTTCGTCCCCTCGCCCACAGAACATCTGCCCCACCGAGACCATAGCCCACCTCAACCCCGAACCCTCCAAGTCCACTG
The DNA here is from genome assembly GCA_038094275.1 of Tubosaeta brunneosetosa. Taxonomy (NCBI): domain Eukaryota; kingdom Fungi; phylum Basidiomycota; class Agaricomycetes; order Boletales; family Boletaceae; genus Tubosaeta; species Tubosaeta brunneosetosa. The sequence continues at coordinate 45,557 of JBBPTV010000057.1, forward strand.
GCACTCTAAGCGCATACTTCGATAAACTACGTAAACGTGGAGTGGATGAAACCACGATCCTCGAAGTCCTGAAAACTGCATGCGGGACGCCCTCAACCCCCAAGCCCACCTCTGCCGTCAACGCTTACCTCGACAAACTTCGTACCTCGAAGAAGGACCTTACCAAAGACCTTCGAAAACTCAAAGCCTATGTGGAGAAATCCGAACCCCTTCAAACTTCGAACACCCCCCATGAACCCGAAAAGGAACCCTCTGATGAGGAACTTGCAATCTACGCCGTCCAAGACTTCCTGACCGAAGAAGTTATGCCAACACCCTCGTCCCCCTCTTATGTTTTCAAAGGATTACCTAACCAACGGACCATTCGTCTTCCCATCCGGTTACAAGCCAGATCGAAATCTGTCATGACTGTCGCTCTCATAGACTGTGGAGCGACTGGTAACTTCATCGACCCTAGCCTCGTCCCTGCCCTTCGTATGGGGATTAGATCCCTCCCAAAACCTCTCATGGCCTACAATGTGGATGGCTCTCCGAACAAAAAGGGAGCTATCAAATACAAGATCCAAGCTAATGCTCAACTCTCCTCCTTCGACCATCAACTCGACCTCATGGTTGTTGCCCTCGGCAAGCGACAGATCATCCTAGGTATGCCCTGGCTTAAACAATGGAACCCTACCATCAATTGGATCCATGGTATGGTAAGTATTGACAAGGAAACTCCATTCTGGGACGCTGTGGTACCTCTTCGTGAGAGTCCACCCCGGAATGAGATCAACAAGGTAACCCTTTCAACCCAGCTGGCCCAACAAGTGGCTAAACAAGAACATGAAATCCCGTCCTGGTGCCAAGACTTCGAAGACATATTCTCTGAGAAAACCTTTGCCACCCTGCCTCCCCACCGACCCTACGATCATACCATTGAACTCAAATCCATGTTCGTTCTGAAAATCGCCAAGGTCTACTCATTAAACCCTGCTGAAAAAGAGGCATGCCGCCTCTTTGTCGAAGAACATTTAAAAACCGGTCGCATTGTCCCATCCAAGTCCCCACAAGCATCCCCTTTCTTCTTCGTTCCAAAGAAAGACGGTTCTCTTCGCCCCTGTCAGGACTATCGTTATCTCAACTTGTTCACCATCCGAAATGCATATCCCCTCCCTCTCATCTCTGACCTCATCGATGACATGAAGGACTCGACCATATTCACCAAGTTCAACATACGTTGGGGATACAACAACATTCGGATTCGCGAGGAGGACCAATGGAAAGCAGCATTTATCACCCCGCTTGGACTTTTTGAACCCACAGTAATGTTCTTCAGCTTCAACAACACTCCACCCACTTTCCAAGCCTTCATGAACCATATCTTTGCAGATATGCTTGCGGAATGTTGGTTGAAAATCTACATGGACGACCTCGGCATTCACACAAAGGACAACCTTGAACTTCACCATGATCGCACATGTCGAGTCTTACAACGACTCAGAAAACACGGCCTTTCACTCAAGATCTCCAAATGCTCCTTCGATACCCCCCAGATGGAATACCTCGGCATGATCATTGGTCAAGGACGCCTTGAGATGGACCCTGTCAAACTCGCCGCTATCAAGGACTGGAAGCCTCCCACCTCCATAAAAGGAATTCGTAGTTTCCTCAGTTTCGCTAACTTCTATCGGAAGTTCATCCCAAACTTCTCCAACATCGTCACTCCCCTCATTCTACTCACTCACAAAAACGAACCCTGGTTATGGACTTCCCTCCAAGAAACTGCATTCCGCACACTCATTACCCAGTTCTGCTCTGCCCCAGTCCTCGCCCTCCCTGACACATCTCGTCCTTTCTCCATCATGACTGACGCCTCTCTAATCGCCTCTGGAGCTGTCCTCCTCCAGGCTGACGTCAACGGTGACCTCCACCCCTGCGCCTACTTCTCAAAAACTTTCTCACCTGCCGAACGAAACTACGACATCTACGACTGCGAACTCCTAGCTGTCATCCTTGCCCTCGAAGAATGGAGACAATATCTCCTTGGAACCTCACACCCTGTTACCGTCATCACTGACCACAAGAACCTCTCCTTTGTCAAAGACCCTCGCAAACTCTCTCATCGTCAAGCCCGCTGGTCCCTCTTCCTCCTCGACTTCGACCTCATCTGGAAAGTCACCCCTGGAACCCAGATGGGCCCAGCCGATGCCCTTTCCCGAAAAGACTCCATTGACACCTCCTCTGACAACGTCGACGTGTCTATCCTCCCAGACCCAGTCATCATTAATGCCCTCGACCTCACTCTCCTTGACCACATCCGATCCTCATCCTTGTCCGACCCACTTGTCCTTCGTGCGATCAAAGCCATGGAGGATGCTACACCGTTGTTCCCTCGTTCCTCGCTCCAAGACTGGTCGTTTGATAACGGCCACCTCTTTTACAAAGGTCGTTTATATGTCCCACCATCATCTCGCTCCACACTCCTCCACAGTATTCGCTCGTCTCCCACCACTGGACATGCTGGTCAATTCCGCACGAAAGCCATCCTCGAACGTGATTTTTGGTGGCCCGGACTCGGTACTTTTGTTAAAAACTTTATAGCTGGTTGCGCCATATGTCAACAATCCAAAGTCAATACCCATCCCACCGTCACTCCCCTTAACCCGATCCCATCGTCCTCCTCCTTACCATTTCGACAGGTCTCCGTCGATCTTATCACAGACCTTCCATTGTCCTCGGATTTCGATTCAATTATGGTCGTGGTCGACCATGGCCTTACGAAGGGGGTAATTTTCATCCCTTGCAACAAAACCATTGACGCAGCAGGAGTCGCTAAACTTTTCTTTGACAACGTATTCAAACACTTCGGCCTCTATGATTCCATCATCTCTGATCGTGGCCCACAATTCGCCTCCACATTTGCCCTTGAACTTGCCCGCCTCCTCCAGTACAACATTCAACTCTCCACTGTGTACCACCCCCAGACCGATGGCCAAACTGAACGCACAAACCAAGAACTCGAGACCTATCTCCGAATCTTCTGTGCCAACAATCCCCACTCCTGGTCGGAATTCCTCACTACCACTGAGTTCCATCACAACTCCGTCCCCCATAGTTCCACTAAGTCATCTCCGTTCTCTCTCCTCCTTGGATATGAACCCCGATCATTCCCTGCCCTGGGTAAAACGTTCATCCCCACTCTATCTGACAGATTGATCGCCCTGTCCAAGGCACGAGAAGAAGCCCTTGCAGCACATGACTCCGCTCGCTTGGCAATGACTCGCCACTCCACCCGCTCATTCTCCCCCTGGAAAGTCGGAGACAAAGTATGGCTAGAAGCCACCAACCTTTGCATCCCTTACCCCTCTAGAAAACTCGCTCCCAAATGTCATGGCCCCTTTGAAATCTCCCAAGTCATTTCTCCTCTCATCTATCGTCTTCGATTACCTTCCTCCTGGAAAATTCACGACACGTTCCATGCTTCCCTTCTAACCCCGTTCAAACAAACCGAAGCACATGGTCCCTCCTTCTCTGAACCACCTCCAGAAGTAATAGATGACGAAGAAGAATTCAAAGTGGAAGCTATCCTATCACACAAAGGCCGCCCTGGCAACTATCAGTACCTGACCACATGGAAAGGATACTCTCGGTCCGAAGCCACCTGGGAACCCGAAGAAAATCTCCGTCACGCTCCCAGGATCCTTTCCACATATAAACGCTCCCACTCCCTGAAATAACTTGCCCTTCGCCCACTCACTCACACTCGGCCCAAATCAATGAAAGTCATAGTGTGCTGCCATGTGCCGCTACCTAGTAATTGATCCTCTGGCAACGCGTTCGTCATCCTGCTTTTTTCCTTATTTCCTCTTCTCCAGTGGTCTCATTGTTTACTTGATTGTCTTTCCTTTCAAAACTAAACAAAGTCATCTTCGTACATTTAGCTTTATTGCCTCCTATGTCTATTACTCTTTGATCTCACTCATCTACCACTTCAGACCCATCGCCTTTACGTTCTTATCCTGTGCAACCTTCTTTAATTCCGCCTCATGTCTTGCCCATTCTCTATTCGGCTATCCTCTCTGATCCTGCTCTCTGGCGAATCATCCAAGAGGACCCTTTATATCGAAACGATGACACATTGTGTTATCTCATTGGATTGTTTCATACTGTGGTATGCATTCAAAATCTTCACTTTCACTCTGCTCCACAAAACCTGCCCTCTTCTTTTGGAATTCCCCTTCGTGTTGCAATCGGACAGTTGTCCAAACGAGTCCTTGACCTATTAGTACTGAATTGTTTTGCCAATCTCGTACCTAGACTTCCCGTTCGAGTTATACTTCCCGTCTTTCGCCCCATATTCTCCTCTTTGACTACACAGGAACAAGATTTTTACCTCGAAAATGTTTCCTCTCGTCCAGATGGTGGTCAATCTACCCGATCACCCGTGGAAGAACCTCCTCTTCCAGTTCCAGCTCCATCTTCTCCCACAGAGTCGTCTTCTCTCACCCTGATTGATCGTATATCCTCCCCACCTCCATCCGCTTTATTGTCAACCTCCGACACTATCTACATTGGCCTGATGTACTGGGATGTTCCTCCTCCACTGCCTGAATCCTCTCTGAACCCCTCCACTTTGACGATGATAACCGACGCATTGGACGGCGCCACTGTTGCTGATGGCTCTACCATTATTGACCTTGAAGCTCAAACACGAGTTCGTGCTCTCTACCGACGTCTCGCCGATGGACGAAGGATACTTGACTCCCCTACTCAAATACTAGAATCTTGGTTCTATCGCCGAGAAGCTACCCCATCCACCGTATGTTTCTATTATCATCGTACGGGTCATTATCGAGTTGATTGTCCCCAATTTCATTGTCCTCACTGTCATACTCCTGCTCCGGGTCATCTCGCCATCCACTGTCTTTGTTCCTTTTGTGACTTTTGCAGTCACTGGGGTCACGGTCCACCTCTCTGTCCTAACCAACTTTGCGCCCTTTGCATGGAACCTGGTCATGTCACCGATGACTGTCCCTACGCTGCGCACATGTCTGGACTTTTTTCTGAGGAAGTCGCTGGAGTTTATGAAGAACAAAATTGAGCTGGTGCTTCAATTGTACGACGGGGGTAATGTTACGATTTTCTTCTCTTTCTCTCATCTCGTTCCTTCTCGTTTCCATTATTCGTCTCATTCTCTCTAATCTCCATCGTTCACTTCGTCTCTCTTATGTAAACTCCTTTTGATTGGATGATTAGCTCCACAGCTGTTTCTCTCACAACGGTGATGTGTCCCCCTTATTCCATCACATTCTATAGCATTCCATTCTCTCACGATAGGAATACTTATATACCGCTCGCCCTGTACTTTTACTCCTTACACTGATTCTACGCAATACAACGTAGCAATCTCCTGTCCTTGAGCGATTCTTGAGTCCTCTGAGTTCCCTTCGTCACTCTCAACCTTTGTCAGACAAACTTTGTCCTCAATCTACGACTTCCCCTCGTATCTTTAGTCTTTATCCTCATTCTCAACCTACGATCCTTGTCGTACTCATTCTCTGTCCTTGAGCGATTCTCGAGACTTGCGTGCTTCCTCGTCGTCAACCTCTGTTCTCTGTCTTCGGTTTGCACTTAGCTTGCTAGGAGAGACGCTGTGGTACCTCTTCGTGAGCGTCCACCTCTCTTGAGTTAAGTCGAACGTCCCTCGTAGTACGTTTAGTGTTACAAAGTGTGAGCGTCCAGAAGAGGAGAGGCCAGAGGTGAAGTGGAGGAAGCAGAGTGCTGAGGACGTGGAGGAAGGACCTAGCAAGAAGCCAAGGGTCGAGTCAGGGGAGCACTCCATCATGCAGGCACTAAAGGGAATCACCTGGGTGATCAACAAACTCTGGGAAGAGATGCAGATGCAGATGACACTGATGGTGCAGCAAAATGCACAACTCATGGAGCTTGTGGAGTTAAAGGCGGAGGAGGTGTATGAATCAGAGGAGGAGGAGAATAGGTTGGAGGAGGGGTCAGAGGAGAGTTCAGATGAGGAGATGGGCGAAGTAGAGGAGAAGCAAGGGGAGTTGCTCTCAGAGTTGGTGGAGTTGTTGGAGGAATGATCAGAGGTGAAGTAAGGAGTTGGACAAAGTAATCTACATATATAGTCTAATGAAAAGTGATCTACATGAAAGAACAAGAGTGTCTATGAGGAGTCTGAGGAGTTGTCATTGTTAGAGGAGGAGGAATCATTGAAGTTAGTGGAGGAGTTGGTGGAGCTGGTGGAGCTGGTGGAGGAAATTGTGGAGAGAGTAGAGGAGTTGGCGGAGTTGGTGGAGGACAATGACAATGAGGAGTCGGTCAAGTGGAATGTCATCTGAGAAGCATGGGAGTCAAGGTGAGGACAGGAGTTGACAGAATGTTCAGCAGAGCCGCAAAACATGCAGAGCTCAAGACGGATGCAGCAGAGAGGTTCATCAGGATGGAGTTGACCATCAGGACCAAGGAGTGGAGGAGAAGGAGTGTTGGGGGTGTCTGGAGATGCTTCAGGGAGTTTATCAGATAGATCATCATACAACTCCAAGATGGAGTTTGTAGGAGATTGTAGGGAATCATCTGAAGATGGTGCAGAGGAGGATGGAGATCGAGAAGGAGTGTCGAATATGGGAGTGGAGTCAAGGAGTTCGTCCTGGCATTCCTAATAACAACGATCGATGTCTTGGGCCATGGAGCAGAGTTCATGGAGATTCTGGGGTTTCCCAAGATGAGAGATCTTGTCCTTGATGCAATCTGGAAGTCCATTGTAGAAACTCCATTGGAGTGCGCTGGAACCCCAATATCAGACTTAAGATGCAGCCTGATTCCATTTGACAATGTATGGAGCGATGTTCTTAATATCTGACATACGAAGAGTCTCTAGAACTGCTTCAGCATCTGTGACAGGGTCATGTGGACCAAACATAGACTGGAGTTCATAAATGAATGACTGCCAATTAGTCATCCATGATGGACGAAACTCCAGAGTTAGAACTCTGAGGATGTCCGGTTCGAAGTGCTCCAATGCTGTACCGGAGAGATAGGACTGAGCAAATGTGACCTTAGCACAATCTGTATGAAAGGATTGTGGATGGGCTTGGAACTGGAGTTCACATTGTGTTACAAAAGTCCTAAGCTTGGATGGATCAAGTCCATTGAAGGGCTCTGGAGTGTGGACTTTGGGAGTGGAGTTATCAGAGTTATCAAGGAGTTTGGAGGTTATGGAGCGGATGGCTTTTGCCAATTGTGCGAGGGGTTTGAGACCAAGCAGAGTGTGGTTTGAGGATCTAGAACATGCACTAGCATAGGAACTGGAAGGGACATGTGATGGAGTCGAAGGACTTTGTCTGGAGTGACTGCTAGGCTTCAGAGTTACAGGAGATGAGCTTGGAGATGCAGGAGTTGAACTCCTAGAATGCACAAGATGTGCAGAGGCCGAGGACATAGGATGTGCGGAGAGGGTGGCATAGGAGTTGCCTGGAGCAGTGCGATAACTACCAAGCACAGACAGAAGGACTTCATGTTGGGATGGACCCAATGTGGAATGTCCAGATGTCAAACTTGGGTGATAGGACATGCTGAACCTAAACACAAGAGGGAGTCAGAATATACTGTCAGAACCAGTCCTCCTTGCTCCTGAATTAGGGGTCAGGAGGTTGGAGATGTGGAGGTGTGAAGGGGTGGAGGGGTGGATCTTGGCACAGGACTTATGTGTTGCGCCCTTGTGTAGGTTCAGGACCCTTTAGGAGCAGAGTTAAGGAGTTAAGGAGTTAGGAGATGAGGAGTTCAGGAGTTAAGGAGTTAGGAACACAGGAGGTGTTCTAGTTGATATTCTGACTAAAGTACAACACTGTACACTACAGAATATTTATACTATGGAGATACATAGGATTACTATGGATTGATAATTGAGAACATTCGATGACTAAAGTAATGAGTAAGATGGAGGAATGAGTAAACAAAGACCAGAGCTATGCACCAGATATACAGGTAACTGGAGTGGTGTGCAGTTTGGTTATATAAGCTAATCTATACTAAATGAGGTGATGTCACATGGTCCGGAAGTCAGGTGATGCATATCTGAGGAGATCACACTAGAGATGGTCTGGAGTAGGATGGCATATGACAATCTCCCTCACTGCAACAGGCTCTTCATGGCCATTGCTCCCTTGAGCACCCTCAAGCCCCCCCATTGCCATTGCCATTGCCATTGCCATGGTGGTGTGGGGCCTCTCATGCTGAGGCTGGTGGCAGTTGTGATTGCCCTCTCAGTGGCCATTGTTGTCATCTCTGCTGTTTCCACTGTGCCTACATCCTATCCTGTCATCCCAATCATGTTTGATGCTTGCATGCTCATCGCATCATGCTGGAATGATGTGGTGATGATGGTGATAATGGGTGCTGGGCACATGGGACAAACAGCAACCCCCTCTCTCCTGCAGTGGCTGTGCAGGGGTCTGGGGTCTGGGGGGGCCGCGTCCTGTGCTGTACCATGCATTCATGCTGTTTGTTGCATTTCATTCAAGCATGTGCATGATTGGCATCAATGTATTTCCCCATGCAGGGTCACCACCCCCCACTTGCACCAACCATGGGAAGGTGGTCACCACATATCACCAGGGTGGCCACTGTGGGCTGAGTACATAGCACTACAGGTCTTTTCCTATCTGAGTGGCTATGCAGGTCACATGTCAGCATGCAGATGACAACATTTCATTCATGTATTGCATAGCCACCTGTCAAATCTGCCATCCTTATAGTGCCATGTAGCATGGTAGCTCCTTGTAGGCAGTCATACATATGTTTGATCCCACTGCTTTTTTCACCCAAAAAATGTCCCATTTGGGAGTGTTAAATGAATCATGATATAATTGTTGAGCATAAGCTTTCACAGTCATGTGATGATTCATATTATATAATATGTTTGTACTTGTAGTATATAAGTTCAAACTCAGTGTCTGAGTTCTAATAAGACTTGTACTTGAACCACAACGTTTTAAGTAAGTACTGTTGTTGAGTGTCTATACTCTGCACTCTGCCTCTGGCATGGGCATTGCCCCTCTGCTTTTCAGCAGGGAGCATGCAGTGCGTTGTGTACATTGTACTACTCAGAATCACTGCCCTCCACTGCCCCATGCCCTCCTTGTCTTCCTTGTGGTCACAGTGGTGGCGAGCACACTGTTGCGTTGCCCTACTCTATCCTCATGGCAGTTGTGGTGGTGATGGAGCCATGTGTTGCCCTATTTGTCCTTGTCCTTATTGTGGTCACTGTGGTGGTGTGGCAGGCACGGTGTTGTGTTACCCACGCCCTCCTCATCCTTGTTGAGGTTGCTGTGGTGTGGTTGCTCGCCACTCCCTTCACTCTCATCATGGTCATAGTTGCAGTGGTGGTGGTGACAGGTGCACCATTGTGATGTCTGTGCCCTCCTCATCCTCATCCTGGTGGCAGGCATGGCATCGTGTTGCCTATGCCCCTTTGTTTCGTCGCTGTCATGGTGGTGGCTGGCATACAGTTGCATTGCCTGTGCCCCTCACCCTCACTGTGGTTGTAGTCATGGTGGTGGTGATACAGTGGGCACACCATTGCATTGCCTGCACTCCCCTCATCCTTGTCCTCATTGCAGTTGCTGTGGTGGTGGCAGATACACTGTAGCATTGCCCATGCCTTCTCACCCTCTTCGTCACAGTCACAATGGTGGTGGTAGGCATGCCATTGTGTTGCCTGTGCCCCCTCATCCTCTTCGTCAAGGTCATTGTGGTGGCAGCAGCAGTGGCAGTTATACACTGTCACTTTGCCTGCACCCCCCCATTCTCCTCACCATGGTTGGTCATGGTGGTGGGCAAGCTGTCACATTGCCTACACCCTCTCATCATCAGTAAAACACAAGGTAACTGTATGGCACTGTACAGCATTGTACAATTGGGTACAGTGCCACAGTGGCTACAGAGAGGTCCCCTTTTGTATAGTTTTGTCAGTGCTGTCACAGCACTATATAGTACATAGTGGCTGTACAGCACGCTGTACCACCTGTAGCATACTGTATGACTTCTGTAGTATGGTAGCTTTTTTTTCACTCAAGCTTTAGAAAACTAAGATACATAAATGATATTGGAATGTATCTAATACATATCATCTGTAGTCTACAGCCTACCTGTGTTGCCCTTGCCTCACTCATTTGTGTACTGTCTCATCCCTTCACCTCCCCTTGTCATTGATATTGTGGTCTGGGTGAGTGCACTGTTGCATGCCAACTCCCTTGTTGTCCTGTTGATAGTGGGTGCTGCATTTACCCTGCTGGTCATGGTGTGTTAAAGTACTAAATAGGGGCAGCAATGCCCAACTCAGAATGCGCTGCAAGTACTGAGCACAACTAATATTCACCTAAATAGGGGCAGAAATGCCCAACTAAGGTAAAGTAAATACAGGGTACTAAGAATGGAGCAAGGTCTCACCTCAGAATGCGCTGCAAGTACTGAGCACAACTGAGGTGAGATGAAGGAGTCGGAAGGGTTAAATAGTGATGAGGATATGTGCTTGCTAAACTCTGGAAAGATCCAGAATGGGATAGGCAAAACTAGGCATGCTGCTTTGGGAATTAACAAAGGGCGCAGCAGCACATGTTCAGAGGGAGTAGGAGCACCACCAAGCGATCAACACGAGGTATGACTATACTACAATAGGTATAAGTAAGTCTGAAAGAGGTAGGATGAGAAATGAGCGAGAAATGACTAGAGTTGGTCTCTGTGTGAACTCCAGAGATGTCCAGAGTTATACTTTGACACTCCCACTTGAGCGCAGTCGTAGGCCCATAGCCCTTCTGAATTTTCAATGTTGTTTGCGAGGCAGGGGTTTCATAAGGATGTCAGCTACCATATCTCTGGTAGGGACGTACTGAACCATGGCTTCCCCTTTTCCAACCAAATCATCCCGAATGAAATGGTACTTTCGTTTGATGTGCTTTGTCCAAGCACAGGACTGCAGATCCCAGCATAGGATGATAGCGGCTTGATTATCGCAATGAAGTGTGGTTGGTCCGGTTTGTGGATGTCCGATCTCCTCGAAGAAAGTCCAAAGCCATGTGAGGTGTTGTCTGGCATTGCTAAGTCCGATGTACTCTGATTCGGTAGAGGATAGAGCAACCATGCTTTGCAGTTTGCTGGACCAGGAGATGGTGCCGTGGTTGCTGATAAAGACATACCTGGAAACAGATCTGGAGTTGTCTGGGTCTTGCGACCATCCGGCATCTGAAAATCCATGAAAATCCATGTCCAATGACACTTCATTTCCATTGAACCGGAGTTCCATGTCTGTGGTACCTCAGACATAGCAAAGTATGCATTTTGCGGCGTTCCAATGACATTCCTTGGGAGTGGAACTGTAACAGCTGAGGGTCCCGATGGAGTAGGCGAGGTCCGGTCATGTTCCCATCATAAGGTACATGAGTGAACCTATGACTGTTAGATATGACACCTTAGTTCCATTGATGACCATCTCCAGTATTGTGGAATTGTTCTCCGGATTGTTTGCGGACAGTGACAGGCCATGGAGCATAGGAGATTGGCATGGAGTGGAGTTCACCATTCCAGTGCACTGGAGAACAGTTTGCACATATTGGGTTTGCGACAAGGAGATGGTGCGGAGTTTCCGGTTACATCAGACTTCAACTCCTAGGATAAACTTCGCTTCTCCGAGGTCATGCATTTTGAAAGTGGATGACAGCGATGATTTAATGGAGTTCATAAAACTTCGCACACTAGCAGCAAGGAGCAGATCATCGACATACACAACTAGGAAGCAGACCTGATTTTGTTTTTGGAGGATGTAGAGGCATGTCTCTGCATTTAATTTGGTGAAGCCGAGTTCTCCTAACTTTTTATCTAGCATTTTGTTCCATGTTCGGCCTGCCTGCTTAAGTCCATATAACGATCTGCGAAGTCGCCAACAGTATCCAGGCTGGATGGGTACTCCTTTTGGAGGTAGGAGGTACAATTCCTCTTCCAGTTCTCCGTTTAGGTACACGGTGGAGACATCCATTTGGTCCAACTCCAGGTTATATTTTGCAGCCAGGGCCACGATGGTCCATACAGAGTCAAGGTTTGCAGCCGGAGCGAATACTTCCTTGTAATATATGCCTTCCTTTTGGGTGAAGCCTTGCGCAACAATCCGGACTTTGTATCAGTCCACATCTCTGTTTTCATTGCATTTGATCCAGAAAACGGGCTTGGAGGTGATTGGAGTTACTCCTGTGGGGAGTGGAACCGTTTCGTATACATGATTGGTGTTGAGGCTGAGGAGCTCTTCCTCCATTGCGGATCTCCATTTATCTGCATCCGGACATTGGTAGGCCTCTTTTATGGTCTTTGAGAGGTTTTCTTCCATAGGTCCATGGGCAATTCCGGCAAAGATGTGATCATGGAGTTGGTCAGAGCTGCAGAAGGCTCTAGGCACGTCAGGAGTTTCATCAGAGGTTTCTTCATTAGACTCCATGGGTCCCAGAGTGTCTTCAATCTCGGCTTCTTCAGCAGAGTCTTCATGACCCCCCCGTTTCCATTGCACTTCCTTGTCTAAGGTGCATTGGTAATTTTGGTTTTTGTTTGCAGGTTTTCGCATATGGCTTCCCCTGCGAACTCCTCCAACCATTTGTGCAGGGGGATGCACTGGAGTTTGTGACGAAGTTGCTTTAGGAGTCGGAGGTTGGAGGTGGAGTTGGCTGAGCTTGTCCGCTAGATCAAGGACTTCATCTGGGTCATGAATGTCTCCCACTGAGGCTGGAGGGGGTGTTGTGACTTGCTCGTTATCCTCCTTGTCTGGAGTTGTTTCAGATGTCCATGCCGGATGAGTGTTGAGTCTCTCCCACTGATCCTCGGATGCACAAATCCAAGGAGTAGCTTTGGAGTTGGCGATGGTATTGGTTTCATCAAAGGTGACATGTCGGCTGGAGATGATGGTCCGACGTTCCAAGTCTAGGAGTTTGTATGCTTGTTGTCTGTGTGTGTAGCCAAGCATAATGCACTTTCGTCCATGGGCTCGGAACTTTCCTTGTCGTTGCTCTTTTGGGATCAGGGCGTATCCAATGCATCCGAAAGGTCGGAACAGGGTGGAGTCGACTGGTCTTTTAAATATCACATGGTACGGGGTATCTCTGTTGAGGGCGGAAGTCGGACTTCGAGTGGAAATGTATGCGGTGGTGGACATGGCGTCTGTCCAAAAGGACTTTGGGAGTTTGGAGTCCTCAAGCATGGAGTTGGTGAGGAGTGACAACATCTGGTTCATGAATTCGGCTAGTCCATTTTGTTCTGGAGTGTATGGTGCAGAGGTTTCTAGAAGTGTACCTTCACTTCGGAGTACATCTTTGAAGTTTTTGTTTGTGTACTCGCTCCCCCTGTTGCTCCAAATAAATTGTACATGTAGGTCTGAGAAACGTTCCGTTGTGATTTCCATGCGGAGGAAGTTCTGAATGTCAGATTTCCAGCAGAGATAAGTGTCCCAGACATCACTCTTGTATTTAAAGAAGTATATCCAAGGGAAGCGACTGTAATTGTCGACTATTAAGAGCCAGTATCTGTGTCCTTTGTGGGATTGTGGAGTTATTGGACCTCCGACGTCAGTGTGTACCATTTGTAGAGGGGTGGAGGTGCACAGATGTTCATGCAATTTGAAAGGGAGTTTCTTTAGTTTTCCCATGGTGCATGGTTCACAGAACTCCAGTGCTCTGGTGAGTTTGTCAATGCCTTGGAGTTGGCCTTTTCACACCATTGTTTGAATCCATGGAAAGGAGATGTGTCCTAGTCAACAATGCAGGGTGTTTATGTTGACAGAGATGAGACTGGAGTCCAGAGTACGCATTGGAGTTACCGCAGCATGGTACAGTCTGTTCCTGTGGTGTCCAAGCATGATGGTGTGATGTCCTTTCCTTACAGAGCAGGAGTCCGATGTTTAACACGTCGCTGAGAGAAATCTCGTAGTTACGTTTGTTCACGTTTGAACAGAGGATGACTGTTCCTATTCTGACTGCTCAAACAGTGGAGTTGTCGCCAAATTGGACTGAACGTGTGGGAGAGAGTACGGAGTACATTGAGAACCAACTTTGATGGGGTATCATGTGTGAGGTTGCTCCGGAGTCGATAATGATTGTTTCTTCTGGCGTGTTTTTGGGATTGGACAAGACATAGGCCTGAATGTGTTTGTATAGGGCTCAGTCTACATAAGCACTAGTTACATTTGTTTTGTCTGGCGGATCAGTATTCGGATTACGATCTCCTTCCGCTGAATTCACCTTTTCCTTTTTGTACTTGTCTTTTAACTCCTGTGGCCACCACTTAGAGCTCCAGCATTCCTCCATACTGTGTCTGCTAGTCTGGTGGTACTTGCAATGCTTCGTGCTTTTCTTCTTCCGTTCTCCTTTGATGTTGGCAGAGTGGGCGGAGTCGGATTTGGCGGAGAGCTTTAGTCTGGCGTTTTTGGAGAGAAAGCAAATCTTGACAGAGTTGAAAGAAAGTTTGCTTTCGTCGATGGTGTTGATGACTGATGATGTGAAGGTGCTTCATTCTGGAGTTTTTGGAAGCGAGTGGAGGAGAATGAAGGCGAGGATTTTGGGGTTGACAACATACTTCATTCCTGCTAGTTGAGTCTCCAGAGCACAGATGGACACAATGTGTTTGGAGATGTCGGATTTTCCATCCCACTCCGATGCGAATAGCTGGCAATAGGAGTGATAAGTGGAGGGGAGGTCCAACTTTTGATAGAGTTCTAAAAGTGTGTCATACAAGTCCTTGGCAGAGGTGTAAGACTCTGTCTGGAGGAGGATCGCGTCACAGATATGATCTTGGATGATACCATGCGCCTTTTTGTCTCACTCAATCCACTTTCAGACCTTGTCTCCAGAGCTGATTGTGGTGGATGCGGAGCTTGGTTTGGCAGAGGCAGAGGTGGAGGTGCCGGTGGTTTGGCAGACGTCTGTACTGAGTACGACTCCAAGGACCTTTTCCCTGCGGAGTTTGGTGGAGATATGTAGTTTCCACACTTGGAAGTTTTCAGGCCCGAGTAGAGTGGGGCACTCGACGATTGAGGAGGTCTTGGAGGGCATCAGAGTTGTAGTCAGGATAGGATAGTGATTATGCTGCGTGAGCAGAGTTGTGCGAGGTCACAGAGTGTTATGCTAGTGTGCACTAGCAGGGCTTATAACCTGTTAAAGTACTAAATAGGGGCAGCAATGCCCAACTCAGAATGCGCTGCAAGTACTGAGCACAACTAATATTCACCTAAATAGGGGCAGAAATGCCCAACTAAGGTAAAGTAAATACAGGGTACTAAGAATGGAGCAAGGTCTTACCTCAGAATGCACTGCAAGTACTGAGCACAACTGAGGTGAGACGAAGGAGTCAGAAGGGTTAAATAGTAACGAGGATATGCGCTTGCTAAACTCTGGAAAGGTCCAGAATGGGATAGGTGAAACTAGGCACGCTGCTTTGGGAATTAACAAAGGACGCAGCAGCATGCATTCAAAGGGAGTAGGAGTGCCACCAAGCGATCAACACGAGGTATGACTATACTACAATAGGTATAAGTAAGTCTGAAAGAGGTAGGATGAGAAATGAGCGAGAAACGACTGGAGTTGGTCTCTGTGCGAACTCCGGAGATGTCCAGAGTTATACTTTGACATGGTGTGGTGCTGCCATTGCATCGTCTCATGGGTGGTAGGCGTGCTGTGTACTGTTTTGCCTCCATGGTAGTGGGAGTGCTGTTGCAGGCCCTCACCCTCCTTGTCACTGCATGGCTGGTAGGCATGCCACATGCCGTTGCACACCCCTGTCCATTGTCTTGGTGGGTGGTCAGAGTGCTGTTGTGCCCCCTCACCCCCTCGTTGTCTCATGGGTGGTGGGCATGCCATGCACTGTTGTGCACCCCTGCCTATCGTCTTGGTCAGTGGTGGGAGCACCATTGTGCCCCCTCGCCTTCCTGGTTGTGGCATGGGTGGTAGGCATATGGTGCACTGTTGTGCACCCCTGCCCATCACCTTAGTAGGTGGTGGGAGTGCTGTTGCACTCCTCCTGCCCTTGTCATCTTGCAGGTGGCAACCAGCTGTCTTGGTTGGTGGTGGGAGTGCCATTGTGCTCCCCTTGTCCTTCATGTCATCTTGTGGGTGGAGGGGATGCCATGCACCATCATGCCTCCATTAGCAAACCAACCATAGGCTGTACAGGCCTGTACAGACATGTGTAGTGTCATAGACACTATAGAAAGGTACTTACTATTGTAGAGGTTCACAGGACTGTGTAGGGCTGTGGACTCAACAGATGAAATGGCCCCATTGCAGAAATTCTCAGCTGCACAGATCACACAGGGATCCACAGATGTTGACAGAAATCATATATTCATGTACACTATACAAACAATTTATACTAACTAATCTACCTCCATCCTCATCCTCGCAGTCCTCATTGCGGGCATGTGGCTGCACCACCCTCATCCACCTTGTTCTTGTTGGTGTGGTGCCACTGTCCATCCCTGTTTTTGTCCTCATTGCGGTGGACATGCAGTTGCATTACATCAGCCTCATCCTTGTCACTGTGGTGTGCGGTGGTCCCATTGCGCCCCCTCGTTATCCACATTATCATGGTCGTGGTTGGCGTACCATTGTGCCACCTCGCCCTTTGACTGCCCTGTCGTCGCCACATGGCAGTGAGCAGGGCATTGTGCTGCCCTCGCACTCATCGTTGTCCACCCTCTGCAGTATCCACATTGTTGTTGTGTGGTGGCATGCCATTGCACAGCCCTCACCCATCTTGTTGTCATGTGGCAGCTGAAGGGCAGCAGGCAGGCTGTCGCCTCACTTGCCCTCCCCATCATTGTTCCTTGCCCTTGTCGTCACCGGCAGTGTGGTGGTGGGTGCGCTGTTGCGCCCCCTTGCCCTTGTCGTTGTTAGCACTATGGTGATGGTGCACCATTATGCCCCCTCATTGTTGTTGTTGTTGTTGTTGTTGGGATGGTGTGTCCATGCCCCCTCGCCCACATCCTTGTCGTTATGATGGGGGTAGGCACAATGCCATCCCCCTACCCATGCCATTATCGTGGCCTGCCTGTGCCCCCTTGTGCCACTCCTCACCATCATGGTAGGGGTAGATGTGCCATTGCGCTGCCATGTTGTAGTTGGTGTACCCGCACCCCCTCGTCCTGCTCCTCGTCATCAGTGCTGTGGTGGTGGTGTGGTGGTGGTGTGCCATCACGCCCCCTCACCTGTGCCCTTGTCATTAAGGTGGGGGTGGACACGCCGTCGCTCTGCCATCATTGTGGTTGGTGCACCCACACCCCCTCGTTGTTGTTGTCATCGGCGCCATGGTAGTGGTGTGCCATTGCACTGCCGTCATGGTTGGTGTGCCCACACCCTCTTGTCCTGCCCCTCATCGTCGGTGCTGTGGTGGTGGTGTGCCATTGCACACCCTCACCTGTGTCCACTTCAGTCACCCCTCAAAAGGGTACCTCTTAGGTGTATAAAATGTGGGACAACTATTAACCTAAGTGGACTCTTTTCCATGGGATTATCCATCAGGCTCTGGGATATCCCATCACCCCTCAAGTTATCATGGGTTATCCCACTTGCACCATTCTAGGCTAAAATATTTGACCCATGGAATAAAAAATTCTCAACATTATCCCATCCTATATTAGGGTGTCAGGAGTCCTTTTTATGTGTAGCACTTATATATAATTTGCTATAATTGTATCTTTTATTAGAAAATGCTATTAGATCACAGCCATATTTTATATTCAGAATATCTCATCTATTTATTTATCTTTTCTAGAAT
>JBBPTV010000058.1:0-26765 GCA_038094275.1 Tubosaeta brunneosetosa
CATGTCAACTCACAGATTACAAGCACACTGACAGCCAGTACCACACATAGAAATGTGTCCAAATCATTTCAACACCTGATTGTTTTCCCATTTAGCCATTTGGGAAAGTACAGCCTTCACATACCGGCCGGTCCTGATATGCATCCAAATCTGTTGTCACGTGACTGCTTTCCCATTTGGGAAAGCACAATCCTTCTTGTGACCGGCCGGTCCTTGATACGCGTCAAAATCTATTTGTCACATGATTGCTTTCCCATTTGGGAAAGTACTATACCCTTATACCCTTCATGTGGCCGGCCGGTCCTTGATATGCGTCAAAATCTATTTGTCACATGATTGCATTCCCATTTAGGAAAGTACTACCTTCACGTGACCGGCCGTACTGGAAATGCATAAAGGCGGCCGATCACCGGCTGGTACCATATGTGCATGCTTTTGTACATGTCAGGGGAACTGGTTATGCGACTGTTTTTCACTGAAGGGTCTGGGACAGAACGCTCCAATAGATACATCATGCGTCAGATAGCTTGGCGAGCTGACTGTCTGGTCCGCCTTGGCTCTGTTGACAAAAAAAGCTAAGGGTGAATGACAGAAACCCCCAAAACATAGTACCCACTACCGGAGTCAGAAGCTTGAAACGCTTGCGTACTTGCCCGTCTCTGCTACCGACGTTTTCAAGTTGCACTTCTAGGTATCCATTCTTCCGGATTTGAAGGCGGTCGAGACCCCCAAGCACCTCGCCCTCTAGGTTCCCATTCTCTCCAGGCGCTCGTGTCGAAGCCACTGTGACCAAGTGAATTGGGTTGCTTGGATCAAATACTGTTGGTGTTCCCCGTTCAACCAAGTCGGACTTCAACAAATGCAACAGAGCATAACCGATGGAAACATATGTGAGCAGGGCAAAGAACGTCATAGGAAGGACGGTGTACAGGTTCGTTAACTTTTGCCTCGTCCATCCCATGGTAGTAATGGTCTGATGTCCAGTGACGGTCACCATATGGCTATTATCTGTACTATTCTGATTGGAGGCGTAAAAACCGGACCGGAGATACTAGATCCACCCAGTGTCAGTGAGTCATGCACAAATATAAGTGTACGCACTGTCCCAGCGAACTCAATTGTGCTACGCCAATGCTGCTCCTGGTTTCATCGTGAGTTTCAATATGATTGTTGCACGGTATCGGAGCATTCACCAGTATTGGGGTAGGGTCCGTTGGCCCATCGATCACCCCGCCCGCTGATAGAGAAGCAGAGTACAAAGCATCGCCGATTGCGTTTGAGTCCAAACTCTGCGATTTTGTGGCCAGAGAATTGATTAAAGATACCAGGTACTGTGTGAGATTCCCGTTTCTGGTGGTGAAGGCTGTCGAGTTTACGAGAGAGACATTTATGGATCCGTCGGCATAGCTGACAAGCGACCTTGTCAACTTGGGAGTAATTGCACACGTCGTCGTCTGCAAGAACTGGTATTTCCCAGAAGTGACAGTGGTCACATCTTCACGGAAGAATTTTAGTTTCCCAGAGAAAATGATGATGGCGAATTTGCTCACTAAATTGAATTGAAGCAAGCTCTGACTGATCGGCAGGAGGGGCACAGACGAGAGTGGCCATAATGCCAATTGCCGAGGTAAAGTTTCCTTCCGGATTGTTTGCACGAACTACATAGTCTTGTTTTGAATCGACGCCTTGTCTTATACGTTAATCACAGGAATGTTGTAATGCAATTTACCTCATACCATCAGTGCATGACATGCAAAAACTCAATGCTACTATCCAAGGATATGGTCCAGTAAAAAAAGGAACACTAAATGGGGTTGGCGCAATAGTGAGATTACCTGCTGTTGGGTCAACTAGGGAGCATGTCACGTCTGCTGTAAGGCCTTGTTGATAAATAGAGAAGTTGCTGCTAAGTGTTTTGTTCTGAGGTCCAAACAGACGCGTCGGAATCAATCCTCCAATAAAATTAAGACCAGTGTTGTTTGACTGCACTGAGCGATTTGAACCAGTGTAACCAGGTGCAACTGGTAGAATTCCACCTGATAGCCATCAGCTGAACAGAGAACAAAAGCAGTGTTTGCGCTCACCACTCACCGGTCGATGTATTGAACGTGACTCCGTTAAAGCTTAGTGCTCCGCCATTTCCTGCAACAGAAATTCCACTCGAGAGACTGTCGATGTCGGCAATCTTGATCGAACTGGGATCAGTAGCTATACTCAAGTCAGCTGCTGCGTAAAGACGGCAAGCAAAGTGTAATTCACCTCCCGTACTAAATTGTGGCATAAGTGCCAGCTCGAAGTAATTGGTGTCAAGGTCAAGCTCGGATCCAGTAAGACCAGTATTATACGCAAAACGTGCTGGGGTCAAAAGAGTAACCCAGCTACAATGTCGTTAGCTAGAATCCACAAAAGTGCCAATTACATACCTTGATACCATCAATTTCGCCAAGACAAACAGCGTGGTCGTGATGAGACTTGTTCGAATGTGACGATGGCTGATGAAGAATGCTACTTTAGCTATACTGATTCCACCGGTGAGCGTGATCAAAGAGATAGGCTTGTGCATGCGATACTGCAATGCTTCCTTGAAAGCGATACAGAAGCAACTGGGAACACGTATTAGTGTGCATCATGGTCAAACATGAGAAAGGAAATGCACAAAGTGGTCGCTGCTGACAATACTGTCGCAATCAACGTAACAAGCAGCGCTGTCTCCGTAGGGTATGAGTTCATGGAGTATACGATTGGGTAAGGGAAAGGGACGATTCCATGTACCCAGCCAGAAGCAAGGATGCCCCATGCAAGAGTAAGAAGGAGAGCTTGCCCTGCTGCGACAGCGGCAAGTGTGAGAAGGTGGACTTGAAGGGGTGTCACAAGTGGGGCCATGCCTTGGTGGCTCAAGGAGGTAGGTCAGTAGAGAAATTTGGAGCTTTTATACCTACTTTTGCGAACGGAAAATAAGGTGCCGACTAGGTCGCAACAGTGTGGCTTTCAAGCCATGCGTTGTCCTTGTGTATTATGCACATGAGGCTGTATTTTGCGAACAAAATGGCGGCTATAAAATGACAAAAGCAGCCACGAAAGATGGGCGTTTACCATGTCATGAATACTTGGTGTCTGAACTCAGGATCTGTACGTTGTGATCCTGTGGTCCACAGCCAAAAGATAACCACACGATCTCGATCCGGGTAGTGAAATCTGGCAAGGGCGACCCACAAAGAAACCCGTGTAAATTAGACACCTTACCTTGCGAGCATAATTGGCCATATGATGGACCAGTAGAAAACATGCGGGTCAAGGATTCTTTCGTCATCCATTGAGCACACCACACACACAGGAAACGTACTGATAGTGCGTGATGACGGTAATGAAATCCATCATATTACGGGATTTAACGGAGAAAAATTTGCCACGAAGCCGATCATGATGCATGGTCATCGCTTGAGGTTGTGTGTGAATGACCCCCTAATATATATGGTATAGACAAACGCACGATGCGGCAGATATTCGGTTCTGAGATCCAAACCTAGAGAGTTGAGTTGAGGCTTCAGTGTGGCATTGAAGAAGCCTCAGTATCGCTGAGAAGTCACAAAGCGTGTTCTCCGAACCCTGAACCTTGTACATCAATGAATTATGGCACAGAGGCGTCAGGTGCTGAGACAACCATAGATATTTAATTCTGATCTTGGAACATACTGATTGATTCCATGCGCGGCTGTATTCAGCAATGACTGTTTGGGTTTCAACGAGTGAATCACCACGGCCTTGAGCAAGACACCGGGACGCGAAGCCAGCCAAAGATGGGCACTGTTAAACGATGGCATGCAGTTACCCGCGTGTTCAAGGGTTGACGAGTATCCGATCATTGTGGGAAGACCGTAACTCGATTATTGGCTTCCATCAATTGCATCCACCACTGACGCTGAAGCGCCGACCCTTTTGTTTCCACTGATCGGGCCAGCTGCTTGAATTTCCCATCAAATGGAATTCTAGTTAGCGTTAAGGTTCCGAAATTCACGAGCAACATGTGCTAAATGTCACCCATGCGGGATGATCACCAAACAATAGAAATTTGGATCAAACCGCTAGAATCAAAATAGGCTTGATTGATGGGCCACCATAATCGCAGTTAACATAGTATGTCTCAATTTTCCATGTCTTTCTGCTGCGAATCCCCCTCATGACTGATATCGTGTCTGCTGCATAGGAATGGGTCGAGGGAATATTACAGCGAAACTAAGTAAGTGGAAGGAGAAAACACCACTGACTTGTATCGGCGGGTGGCTCCTGGAGAGTAAATCCTACATGGAGATAGTGCCAGTAGAGCCTCTGGGCTTCTCCACGGTGTTCGAACGAATAATGTTGATAGTAGTGAAGGACTGGACCAGCTGAGATGACTTGCCAGGAGTAACCATTAGAGTATAGAGTTCCCAGCGTGACGTGGCTTGCCAATCGAAAGGTCCGAAGGGCCACGGTACGTACTTCTATAGTGGTGATTGGCTTTTTCCAAGACTCGGAGATGCCAGTGCCCGCGTTTGGTGGTGAGTTTCAACTTAGACTGGTGACCAATCCGTCATGAGGCTGCCGAGCGAGGCACTGCTGGCAGCCTGGTGATTTGAGAATGTGACGAGTAGCAACTGAAAAGGCATGAAATAGGTCTCACTGAGGAGTCTTCATTACCAAGATGATTGAAAGTCGCCAAAGCCGTAGTCCCTTTGGCCTTCTTCGTTGAACGATCACGGTGACACGAAGCAATCGGTTGGTGGGGTAGGACCGTTCGGTCGAATTCTCGGCCGACGTTGAAAATATTGCTGGAGTGCGACATGGGGCCACCCAACCACGTCATCTGGACGGTCGATGGCTTGCCTCGCTCGGCAACCTCTTAGCGGACTGGTTACCAGTGCCAGGCTAGTTTCAGCTCGATCTTTTACCGGCCACACGGTATTCATCAACTTAAGTACTGAGCCTGAAAGCGAGCGGCAGCAGCGACAGAACTCAGGTTCGTCAAGATCATATAAGGTCTTCAACAAATCTTTTCGGTCGGCTGATCATTTCAATCACTTCTTTTCTTCCACTGCCTCCTCGCGGTTCCCATATGGCAGCGTGACGATCTGCTGCATGTCGTCATCTTCTCCGACTTCCCCCTCCCACCCGTGCTCCCTGAGGTATGCCATGAACTTGGTGTCCTCCTCCGCGAGATCGATCCCCGTCATATCTGGCACGCAGAAGTACGTCACGAGCACGCCAAGCATACCACACATTGCAGAAACGATAAACGTCCAGCTGTACCAGCAAACGTCAGCCGAGGTAGGCAACCTCAAGCACAATCTGACCGTTTTCCGAACCTGATCTGGATGGGCTGGAAGGCTTGTGTACCGGCTGCAGCGCCAACCTTACCAATGGCTGCAGAAAGTCCGTAGCATGTCCCACTATCGGCCCTTCAGATACGAATCTCAGAATTGTGTACTTGGAGACTCACCGTACAGGAGTCGCATATGACCTGCCCCAGAGTGTCAGTGGTCTTAACTCATACTGGACAGGATGGGCTTACTCAGCGCTTGTTAAGAACGTCATATCGCCAGGTCCCTGTGTGTGCATAAGCACGTGACAATGGGCGGATTGGTCCAGCTACTGCGTACCATGTCGCCCAGCGATTTCATCAGGCCGTATCTGAGATGATGGCTGATCAGCGGATTGTACACATTAGTTCTGTCGACCCACAAGACTACGAAAAGGCCTACGCCGGTCGACGTGATCTTGTCATACGCAATTCCAATTATAAGACCCTAAGGGAATGACCAACATTCACTGCATTGCAAATACGTAGGTAGGAGGCTCACCAATAGCGCATAACCAGAAAACCCCAGCATCATCTAGAGAACCTGTTTGGTCATGAAACAGGCGTTGGGCGTGGATACCTACTGTATTCCTTCTCCCTATCAGATTGCAAAGCCAGACACCAGCAAAGACACCGGGCAAGGCTAGTACTCCAATCAAAAGTTGCCACTCGGCGGTCTTTTTGATGTCCCCATTGTGGATGACACTGGAGATAATCAATCCAGAAAATATGGAGTTGGGAAACACGGCCTATCGGTTGTTGATCCATCCAGGATCGTGTAAGAAACCGAGCAATGGGTGCTTACGAAATCGAAAAGAAACCTGTTCAAAGTGAGTCACTCCTTGGTTATTTCGAATGTGAGTGCGCACCATGTTCCGCAGGTACCAAGGAGGGAGCGCCAGTAATATTTTAATACCAACCCGTAGGGAACACGCCCTATTTCGATGTTAGTTTTCTAATTCAAGCGCGCAGAGCACTCTTACGCTTGATGGCGCTCTTGCGATAGAGCTTGGAGCTCAGCATCCGCAAACGGAAGAAGAGCACGGTGATAGGAAAGAGGATACCAATCCCGAAGCAAACACGCCAGACTGTCTGAAGGTGTTTTTCCCCGGCCGCGGAGAGCACAATCAGGAACACAGCAACAGCCAATGGCGCGCCGCACTGATTTACGAGTATGTCAGGAGGCCAGGAAGGGGTTGATGAAGGCTAGGACTCACCGAAAGAACGACGTTCGTGGCCAAGAGCATCACTGGAAAAACGTGAAAATGGTGAAAATGCAAAGTATGTGCCAAGTACTTGGTCCACGATTCTTGATAGACTTCTCGTTTGCTGACTCGCTCGCACTCGTCGACGAGGCAGGATATTCTCCACCGACACCCTGCAACGGTCAGGTGATGAAGACGAGCATGAAAATGAGAGCAGCTCACTACGCCGGTGATGCCCCGCGCGACGGTCATAAACCAAAAGAAGCTAGTTACACTTCCGTTGACGCCATGAGCAGCGGTAGCAAGAACAGCGCCAAGAACAATGAGCAAAGTGGTGCTCACAAGGGCAACCTTGCGGCCCATTCTATCACAAACAAGGCCGACAAGGAGTTGCCCGACGATATCACCTGGTTTAGATTAGGCTGGAGTACCCGAATGGTCTACGCGTACTGACCTACGAGCAGGGAATTTGATACTCTGGTCGAGACAGTCGACGTGTATATCTTAGGATAAAGTGCCTTGAAGACAACCTAGCGTGACAGTCGAGAGCTGGCAATGGGCGGACGGACGGTGTCGACGTACATTTGTCATAGTCATCAAGTTGTTTTGATCTGAAGTACATTGAGCTGGTTTCTATGCGGCACGGAAAACAAAACTTACAGCCGTCGCTGATCAGACCAAAACCAGCTGCATGAAGGGTGAGTGTTGCACTGAGCGATTCCTTTTTATCACGCTCATAGACGTCTGGTTCGGTGTCCGCATCACGCGCCTTGACATGGGTGTCCTGGGGGTGGTCGCCTCTTGGAAAGGCAAAGTCTTCCGGGGCCGACATGAGAAATAGTGCAAGAGTCTCTCTCGTATCCAAGAGCCTCTCCGGGCTCGGTTATATACCTGTACGCACGTGCCCACAGGGATAATATTGAGGAAATGAGATGACCTTGGTACTTGCACGGTTTCCTAAACAATACAAGTAATCTTCGCAAACGGTATCGCGTTGACGGTGTCTTGAACCTGCGCGGACTCCGTGGCGCCACGCGCTGCATGGCCAGAACATTCTCTTTTTGAGATGTTGGTGTACAGCCCAATCGATCAAGAGTTTAATGATCGAGTCGCGGGCCCGAGTAATCTGTTCAGCTGTTCGAGCTAACGCTTTGATGGTGCCTGTAGAAGAGGGTAACTCCTACGATATGACCCCGATATTGCTTCTTGCGGGGGCTACGCTTATCGAAATGAGTTCATCAGCGTAATGACGCACGAGTAAGCGTCTGGCTTGAAAGGCATGGGTATTTTCCGAACCTCTTAGCAGTAGATGCGAAGGGTCTAAAATGTGTTGGGATAGCTCTCACCCAATTCTTTTGTAGGCCTTGGAATATGGTTCTGCTCATTTATAGATGAGTAGTGGGTAAATTATTCACATAAGTAGATAAAGAAATGCCCGTAGCAGATGACGAATAAAAAGAGAGCATCAGGTAGTGTTTTACCACAAACCCAAGAGAAAGGCAGTGATAACAATATGGTCAATCCTCGCCAATGATTCCGAACCACGGAAAAAAGTCGCTCGCACGTGAACGATTGGAATTTTAAAACCTACGCTGCCGCTGTGTCCGCCCATGGCTTTGAGCCCCCATTGGTCCACCCAAATTCGCGCTAGACACATTCGAAAGGTAGGTCCCCCAATCGTTCACCCTGTTTCCCAAAAAAAAACACCGGATTAATGTTCAACGGTCACCAGCGGGGCGAGAAAAGACCACTCACCCAAACCCGGTCGGCGCAGACGACCACATCGCAATAGTGTCCACATCCGCGTTTACCATCGCGCTGGTGGCCACCATCGGCGGGGGAACCCCGGCCGTAACAGCATCCACCAGCGCCTGTAGTTCGTTTGTCGCGCCAATCGAGACAGCAGGAGAGGCAGCATGGCCCGTTTGCTGTGTAGGGAACCCCCCGAACGCACCAGGCATCTGGTCGAAAAACAAATCATTCATAGAGTATGTATCCTCGAGCGCGAAGGCTTCTTCACCAATCGATACAGGTGCAGACAAAGACAAAGGCGTTGAGTTCGTCGGCACCCGCGGCTCGCTCGGCAACCGGGTAAACCAGATGTCGGATGGGTGCCCGGACCCCGATGATGCCGGTGGCGTGATCGATCTGGTCGCAGAAATGCTCATTTGGTCATGCAAGGGAAGCCGCCCTAAATCGTTGCTATAGACCGGCAGATTGTAGGGCGGCGAAGGCTGTGTCACTGGAGGTTGTGAGGATGGTTGCTGCTGGCGGGGTTGCTGTGACTGGGCGTGCACCTCACGCGATACACGACGCATTCCGGCTATTGCCCTCGCGGACTCCTTTGGCGTTTCCAGGGACCGAGAAGCCAGGATGGGACTGTCGGATTCCCTGTCACGCTTCGTCCCACCTTGAGGACTGGGTTGAGGAAGAGGGAGATCCCCTACGGATGCGAGTTCGTAAAGAACATCCCTATGAAATGTGGATCAAATCGGCTATCAGACTAATCCGTTTGGTATTCACCTACCAGAGTCTCCCTGCTGTATGCCACCTACAAGTGCATATCAATCAAGATTGCGCTCACGGCATCCTCGAACACAATACCTACCGGTGCTCACATGATTTCAAAGCTGCCATACACTTGTACACATCAGCCATCTCCTTCGACGGATCTGTCGAAAGGCCAGACCGCTTCCCACCCCAAATATTCAGTAAAAGCACGATCCCGGCGGTAAATGCTTGCATCTGGTAATTTTAGGAATCCTTAAATAAATGAAGCAGGATCACATCCATACCTGAAGAAAAGGTCCACATCGATTCGAACGTCGCCGGTATATATCAATGACATGGCTACACGACCGGGCGGCGTTGGTACAAATAGCGAGAGAAGGGAATGAGAGCGGTGACGGTTTGCGGGGAGAAGGGATGAACGGCCTGTGGATGAATATCTGCAAGTTGTAGTAGTATGCGTACAGCGCACTCGACTGCATAAAGAAAACCGAATTTGGATCCCGCGTAGGATCCCAACGTACTGTATCGTCATGTCAGACAGAGGTGCAAATGGGTGATTGCCCCTCACGGTGATCAGGTACCTCGTCGATCCATTTGTTCAGAGAAGAATCGAGTTCGGCGACAATATGTTGTTCCCACTGCTGGCCAACAAATCCCAGAAGTATTTTCGACTTGTTAATCGAGTACTGCACCACATCGTCAATGTTGGAAAACACGATAGAAAAAAAAGACAAACGATGGTTCTATGAGCAAACGAAAGAATATTGGCGAGTTTGATGAAACTGATAAAGAAAGACATCGTAGAAGGCTTGTCAGGTGGCTGCCTGAAAGCTTGTTCCATATCAGGATTTTCCCAGTACTCGTCATCACATTCTATGGGAAAATCAAGGTCAAAGCTACAAAACGTTGATTAAAAAATCATCACAAAAAGGATGGAATAAGCATACTCCTCATCTTGAATGGCACACGGCCGTCCCAAGGACGAGCTCATCTGGCGATCAAGAACGACAAGCACCCTAAGTTTCGTTGAGAGCACACCCTCTGAAAGGGACTCAGGAAGGCTTACCAAAACGCCCTCTTCCATAATTCACCTTCTATAGAGAGCTTCCCGATATAGGATTTACGCCGGTGTGCACCCACATCCTGCGCTAATCGAATACCAATCCCGACAATCGTCCAGCATGCTTGTGGAGCAGATGTTCCTTGCAAGTAAA
This sequence comes from Tubosaeta brunneosetosa, assembly GCA_038094275.1. Taxonomy (NCBI): domain Eukaryota; kingdom Fungi; phylum Basidiomycota; class Agaricomycetes; order Boletales; family Boletaceae; genus Tubosaeta; species Tubosaeta brunneosetosa. The sequence continues at coordinate 10,266 of JBBPTV010000058.1, forward strand.
CAACGGACAACTGTTTTTGTGAAGCCTCAACGGAGAGCAAAAAAAGAATAGAAAATTACTCACACAATAAGTCTGCAGATCCTCTAGGCAGGGTGGTCCGAGCAACGTCCTCCGCATCATTTGTACCTGCTGAAAGAATTTCCATCCAGCCGACTTTTCTAATATCTTACTCTCAACCCCATCCAGAAATACGCGAGAATCGTCTGAATAACGCGAGGCGCAAGCACAGACTAAGAGATAGACAGCAGCAAAAGACGGATCACGTAAATGAATCCCCTCAGAAATCTTGCACTCGAAGCTGGGGCGGTGCAAGAGAGGAAATATGGGGTTCACACTGACAAAGTACAAGTGCACCAATGCCATGCCCAAGTCTTCGTCAGGAAAAACATAATCAGGCGCGCTGATGTCTCGTGCGGCTGCTTCCCACTTAACGAGCAAAGTATGATCAAAACATATTGCGTACATTCGTAAAGAGACGACGTTGACTTACCGGGTACCCATCTCCGCGGAGGCGGTAAAAATGTGCGCCGAGGTCGTCAGACCCAGTAGCTTCCTTTTTCAAAATGATGGCCTTTTGAATGAGCATTACGCCGCTTGACTTGCCGAAAAAATGGGTGCCCCGATGAGGGTTTGGATTTAGGTTCATCCCTTTGAAATTTTCGGAGAGGCGAAGTGTGCCGATCTCCTCGTCGTCGCTCGGTGCGAGATCCTCCAGGGGGGTGTTCGTGCTACTGTACGGCGGGGAGGGAGCACCTACGGTGTGGTTAGAAGGCCCCATGTTGCCTTTCAACCAGGACTCCCGATCAATCCGGCCACCGCCTAGCTCTTGCGAAAAGTCAGCATCTGGGCAGACCTTCCGACATAAATGCAAATATGGGAAGATGAGCAAGGCTATCAGACCCATCCTTCAAGGAAGCTTACCTTTTGCAGAAGCTTTTCCATTTTCTCCAGGCGATTCTCGAGAGACTCTACATATCTGAGGCGCCATTAGTAGGGTTATTGAAGCTAGACAGCCACACACCCTTTTGGAGGACCACGTTTCTAGAAGAAGAGGCGCAAGTCAGTACCTAGGTGCGCATACATCATACGGAGAATCAGACATGCCTTGGCGGCCTCGACATAAGTGCATTCCAAACTATATGCACCACAGTTTGAACATCGATTTCCAGGCATTTGACCGCCATCGCCTTTTATACAGATGTACTCATTCATCTCTTCTCCCCACGAGTGAGAGGCTCAAAATGCGTACTTACATCGAACTACAGAACATGAGCGCTCGTGGTCCGAAATCTAAATGCACGAGGGGGTGAAAGAAACCAAATACTAACTCTTCTTGCGGCGACACGTGTCACATGCCCTCTGGACGCGGCGCTTCTTGCTATCTGGCACGATCGCCGTCGAGTTCTCAGTGTCATTGAAATCTTCCTCTGCAGAAGACATGGGTAGGTCTTGTGTAGGAACACCGTCTCCTTGGATTGTGAACACGACTGAATGAATGCTGTACAAACAATGACAAGGCTTGGTAAGAGCTGTGGGACAGAAAAGGGTTCCATGGCAAACAAGTATATACAATGGCTCTGATACCGCCGAACACATTCGCGTCGCGTTCATGTCACCAGATCGCGGGAGTAACACTTTCTTTCTTTTGGCCATGGCTACCTGGCGACTATAATTACAGAGCCATGGTTATAGTTCAAACTTTGATGCGTCCACTTACCTTGACCAAATGACCAGTCCGTTGGTCGATTCATGAAAGTACAGTACGTGGATCTCCCTACATTACTGGCGACGACGGAGCAGTCAAAAGGGTGTAGACGCACTAGGTCATTATCTGGAGAGTGCAAGGCGTGTGTGCAATGTCGTCGGAGACGCAAGATGTAGTCCTACTAAGTATGGTTTATCGCAACTGGGAGCAATCAGCTGACATTCATGCACACAGGTGCTTGGAACGCCACCTACCCTCTTGAATGCAATCACTCCCAGGAGTTGCTGTTCCCCTCATTGCTAACTACTGTTTGAGCAAACTGTTTACCCACCTTGTTGTCGCCTGTCGTGGTGGTGGTCCCACTCTCGCCCTCGTCACAATGAGCAGGCTGTTGCTGTCGGGTGGGTAAACCATCACGGTACCCTCATCCTTTCTGTCGTCGCGCTCCCGTCGCGCTCCCCCTCGCTGTCATAGTGGTGGTACTACACATCTTTGTCATTGCCATCCTCGGCATCCTCGTCGCGGTGGTCGCGTCGTTGCTCTTCACACGGATCGTTGGCGCTATGGTGATGGGTGCGCCATCGCACCCGCTCGCCCCGCCGTCGTGTTGGTGGCATGTGCCCCGTCACACCCCCTTCCCATTGTCATCGTATTTGCGCGGTGGTAGGACCATTGCGTCGCCGTGCAGTGATAGGTCATGCCGTCACATGGGGACTATCACGTCGCCACCACTCTCGTGCGCCGATGCCGTTGTCATGCCGTTGACACCCTTGTCGCCATTCGTTGCCATGTTGGGGATGATGGATGCGTTGCGTAGAGGTATCGCCTTCGTGTCGCTGTAGTGGTGGTGGTCAGCTAGTACGGGTATGTTATCGCGCCACCCCTGACAGTAGTAGGAGTAGGGTGCCTTGCGCTCGCTCACCCGTTGTCGCAGGGTGCGCCATCGCAGCTCCTTCGCACTCCTCTAGGGTGTACACCAAATAGTTCTGGTTATCAAATTTCTGGCAGTTAGCACCTAGACTTGCCACAAGTCGTCTCCACATCGTTTAATCAAACGTGAATGTCAATGACGTGAAGACAGGCCTCTCACACCACGTACAGCATGAAACCGACTATATACTACTGAGGTTGACTAGGATTACATCGTAAATGGACAGTGGGAATAACGTGTGGGATGACGACAGAAAACATGCGACTGGATGCGAGCGAGTAAAGGAATAGGTGGTATGAGGTCGAATCGACCCACGGTACTAGTAAACACGTATGGTAGAATAAAGAAAAACAGCAGAAGCAGGCGTCAAAAAAAGAGACAAACGATGCAGGAAATTGGCAAGCAAGAAACGAGCATGTTCCACAAAGGATGACCGAAAACAAGGTTACGCAACAACAGTGCAAGATGACCAGATAATTAAAAACAGATCCAATGATTTGGGGTCCAGAGGCAAATCTAACAGGACGTGTTCACCACCCAGAATAATGGTAGTCGTCGGCCCAGCTTCGATTCCGCGCCAAAGCACGACGCCGTCGTTCATCCTGCTCCGTTGGTGCGTCCCTGGCGCCTTCACTATTTGTCGACATCAACGGACGTACTCCTTGATTTGCTCTCCGCACGGCAAGTGCTGGGTTCGTATTGCTACTGACCTGACGCTCCCACAGTAGTTGTCGCCGCATACTTTCCGATAGCTCCGTTTTGAGCATCCGTCGGCGAGTCGTCCTTGGTGTCATAGGCGGGGCAGCTGCTGGAAGGTTATATGGATGACCAAGGGGAATAGGCACCGTGGTCGAGGTCAATCCGCCAGGTCCCGCCTCGGTCGCAACAGGTTGGATGAGAAGAGAGGAAGTACCCGGCTGTGAACTTCTTCGCGACATCAACGCCTGCAGCTTCTGCTGAGCAACGCTCTGCGACATTTGTACCTTGTCATCTGCATCGTCCCCGCTGTCGTCTTCCATCTCCTGTTCTTTGGGTGGTCCTTTGGGACGATACCCGTTTTTCTCGCTCTCCAGCCGTTTCTTAGTAGACGAAGAGGGCGGTCTCGAACTGCTGATAGCTGTGATCTGTGCCGCCATAGGAAGCGCTGCACTACTCTTACTCGTAGACAATCGCGGAGGAGCATATGCGCTAGTACTCCTTTGTGGTACAGGCGCGCGCTGTTGTGGCGGCTGATACTGGCGTGAAAGATCAGCCGACGACCGAGTTAGCCGATATGGATGGCTTGGCGGAAAGATGGCAGGGTTGGGATTCATAAGCTGCGACAAGAGCCCCGACTGTGACCGATTGAGATTCGAGTAGGAGCGCTTAGGAACTTTGGCAAACAGCTCGCGCTGACGCTGTGCTTCCAGCGCGGCTTCACGTAGTCGGGTCTCCTCCGCCTCTCGTGCCTTGTCCTCTACATCCATCTCCTCAGAGGCCCATGCTTCCGAGTCTTCCCCGTCTGTTGTTTCATAATCTTCCGAGGACGTATTGGCAACAACGATTGTCTTTCGTGACGAGCCGTTGGCATTTACATTGCTATTTGTATCGCGCGTGATGTTCACCTTCACGTTACCATTCACATTGTCATTCAATGGAGCGACGAGACCATTGGTTAATGGTTTCGGTATGACGGGCGGGTGCGCCTGTGGTGGAGATACTTCGGATGACTGAATAGCCGTGAAACCATTCACGAGCGAGGAGGTCTTGGTATGTCCCTTGCCTGTTGAACCAGTTGCCGACCTCGAACCATTGGAGGATCCTGAGCCAATATTGAACATGGCACCCTTCTTGTCCGCACGCTCTGATTGAGAGTGCTGAGCTGATAGCTTTCGAATCATTGACGGTGCAACGTGTTTTGCCGAATGTGATCGCTTGACTGGAGGACGCTTCCCGGCTTCCTTTACCCTTTTCGGCTTATTCTGACGACCCTGGGCAAGATGTCTTGCTTCATCCCCTGCCAAAGCTGTCGTCAATTGTCGATCGTCCTCCTCATCCACCTCTTCTGCTTGTTCTTCCTTCTTGTCATCATCCACGTCAGTCAACACACTCTTGACCTGACTCGAGGTAGCACTGCTCGCTTCGAACAAGTCTGATGGCGACTTTCCACTCGCAGTCGAGTCACCACGCTCAGGAGAGACATCTTCGGGAGAGTATTGCAAGAAGAACCGGCGATCAGGCTGGCGAGCAAGCGAGCCAATATCGGGGATACGGGCCGGAGTAGGCGGCGATGAGAATTTCCTAGGGGCGAGGGAGGGAGGGAGTTGTGACTGCTGCTGTGTGTGCACTTGTGTGGATGGAACTGTGGGTCGAAGCGTGGGAGAGGGTAGGGGGGGTAAAAGGTATGTGGATGGTGGTTGTGGTACGGCAAGGGAATCATCATGTAATACAGGTGTCGCTGGCGGGGTCGGATGTGGGGTCGGATTTACGACCACGACGCGAGGACACGGGGTGTCTGCGGCAGGGAGTTGGACTGTTGGGACGTCAGGGTCGCAAGGCTCGGATGACAATACCGTCGGGGGGTGCGTTGAGGCTACGATCCTGGGCGAGGAGGGCTTCCGCTGAGGAAGGGAAAGGTGATTTGGTAACATGTCCACGATGAGACGTCCGACGCAGACAGCTGATCGAGCACGGGAAAAAGAATTGAAGGATGGCGCAGCCGAATGCGGGGATATCCGCGGGCGCTCCGGGGTTGACGGGGGAACCATCGTGGGCATTGGAGGTGGCAACGGTGATGGCGATGGTTGATCAGAAGGAGAGGGCAGTCCGGATGAAAGAGCTACAGGAAGGGAAAGCGGAAGAAAGTGAGTGATGGCCAGACTAGGCAATTTTAGGGAATATGGGCGTACCATAGAGATGGGGAGAAACCTTTTCATTAGTAGGTGTGGGGAAGTAGGAACAGGATCGGGTGTCGTTCGGGAGTTGTGTTGTAGAATCGGGCGTGAGTGGCTGGGGGGAGAGCCGAGCCTTGATGAGTTCGCGGTACCACAATCGCCAAGAGATGTTTTCTAGACGGCGGCCATCCTGCACAGACTCTTTGCATTTTGTGAAGACTGATAAATGAGAATGTGAGCGATGGGTGAGTAGAATGGACGCCAAGTGACGACAGACCTGCCCAGAGACTGTAGAGCGCGTCCTGACCCTGAAGATCCCTGACTGCCTCTGCTGTGACAGAGAGAATTGGAACTGGAAAGCTGGCCAGCATGGCTCGTTGGAGAGGGTTGACGGATATATAATCAGTTGGAGAGCAGAAAGAAGAGGTGAACGGAGACGTTGAAACAATCACGGTTCCTTGATGAGGAGGGCGGGTGATCCGTGCGCGACGGGGGGTCGTCAGTGTCGTTGTCTGTGGGCGGGGCGGGGCTATGAAAGAGAAAGCAATGCGGGCTCGATGACGAGACAGGCTCAGTGTGAGCGAGGAGGACGAGGTGGCATTCTTGCTCGAAATTACAGGTTAAACAAAGGTCGGGCCGATACATAATATATAATAAATAAATAAATAAATTTCATGATAACTACCTTTCATGTGAATCTGGTAGTTTGATATTTCCTTTTTATGATTTTCACGCAATCTCCGCCCACCGCAGCGTTGCAGTCGTCCGCTCGACCAACCCGAGTGCACCCGGGTCAGGAACAGCACGTGCCATGTGCCAGCTGTCCGACATCTCCAAGGGACTGAAACGACCACACCCCGCTCTTTTAAAATGGCCGCAACGTTGGGCAGAGTTACATCTGCTGCGGATCTCGTCTGAGGCGCAACCGCCTAAGAGAAAGTGTGGGGTAAATACCAATGGCGTTGTCCAGGTGCACGTGTCTCCTGTCAGCGAATGGAAGCACCACCACCAATCTAACCTGCTTTGGTACACCCCCGGGTGCTAACAAGTACAGTGCAAGTATCATTCCAATTCATCATTCGCAATTCGGGAGTGACCGTGCATGACTCACCAAGCATTACTTGTATGACTTGCCCCGCACTCTCGGCACCCTGACCAGGCGCACGAGGCCGCTTCTCGCGACGGACAATCCACCTTTGCCGTAAAGTGCCATGGTGGCAGGCAAAGGTCGTCTGACGTCAACGCTCCCGTTACAGATTCCATCTCAAACAACCACTGCAGTAGGGCAGTGACTGTCCATCGCAGGATCAGCAAATACAGTCACGGAATGTGAATCGAAACTCACGACGACTCATCCGCTGCCAGATCGACAAGCGCTGCGAGGCCTGGCCCGCTGGTCACAGCGTGTGAAATTGCCAGAGCACTGCCGCCATGCATGCCAGCAAAGTGCGAGAAAGAGATACACGCACGGAAATTACGTTCGAACGAAGGCGTGGGGGCCCCATCAGGTTGCTAGGCGATGAAGGAGGTTGACTGACTCGCGTCTAGGACCTTGAAACTGTTTAGACCAGAGTTTCAACGCCATTGTATACACTCGATGTGTCCATGATTAAGAGTCAAACTATAAGGGACAGGGTGAAACTCATTCGACGCAACTTCCAAGGCAACTAATATTGTCCTCGGAGATCGACCCCGGGCGCAAATGAGCCCCGACAAGGCTAAAAGGTTCACCAGCTGCTGCAGGTACACCAAGATTTAACCTTGACGCGCGAAAACCGTGGGAGTGGCGCTGCGGTATGATACTCGGCGGTCTTCAAAGTATTAGTCATCGTGGCATCTTGATCTTATCTTATCAACTGACCAACTTCAAGTCCTGCCAGCCAGAATCGTCTCCAACAAGTACAATCGAGTCAAGTTGTTTCGAGGTAGACAACGTAGGCGCCTTTGATCTCGTCATGAAATCGTTACATCGCCTCATGCTGTGGGGCCACAGGATACCACGAAATAACGCTTGCGTTCGAATCCTAAATGAAGCACCAGCGCTACGCTCTGGGCTAATTATGGGCGATCTGCGCTACATGCACCCTCCTCGTTCCCACTTCCATCCCCTATTAATGCCCTCTTCGTGGCCTTCCTTCCTTCCTCCTTGCTCGCAGCATCTCCCTAGTTGCAACCAAGCACTTGTCCTCACTTATTTCAACTCAACTCATTCCATCCCACATGCCTCCTCGCCCATCCGAAGTAGCCAACTCAGTCGTGTTTGGCTGGTATATCCCGATGTGGTTTTTAATGGGGGCTATTCCCAGTGTGTTTCTCCAGTTGTGAACCCTCAGGTAGCCCTCTTATCGCTCACGAAATACTCGAATCAGCTGCTCTCCTCGGTTTAAGAGCATTTTCTGTCGTCCCTACCCCACAGGAGGACCACATTCGATCTCTGATCGACGCCAATCACGAGCTCTGGGAGGACCTTGTAAATCACCCATTCCCCCGCCAAATGGCCAGAGGTACTGCACCTCTGAACGGCTTCCGACACTACATGATCGTAAGTTAGATCGTCGTCGTCGTTTTCGATTGTAACCGCGTGCTGCAGCAAGACGCAATTTACCTCGAGATTTACGCACGAGTACGCATGCAAGCGATTGCGAGTCCGAGATCCGGCGCCTCCTCGAAAGAACTGGACACCTTTGTAGAAAAGATGTCCAAGAGCCTTCAGTATGCCAGGGACATGCGCGCCCTCTGCGAAAGTCAGCTGGGAGTCCCTGACCACGTCGTTGCGAATGAGCCCATGTCCCAACAGCTTATGGATGCCATGGATCTGTACGAAAGCGTCGCCCGAGAGGGTGATTGGCTCGAGTGCGTCCATCGACATTGTTGTTTCTTGTGTTGGTCGACTGACACGTGCCGCTGCCAAGTATGCATATTGCGCTGCTTCCATGTATCATGGTAATGCGGTTACAGCGGACCTGTTGTGCGAGTCAGAAACTGATATCCTGCAGGGATATTATACTATTGCTGCCAAGTTGTTACTTGATCCCGCTACCGTCAGAAGTATGTTTTCACCCCTTTACCTGGGTTAAGGGCTGACGCTTTCTAGACACCCTATATTATACTCTGTGGATCAAAGAGAACGCAAACGCGGTATCCCTTGACCGCTACAAGAGTACGCACGCATCGCCACATGTACAGTGGACGAAGACCCTTTTTGATTTTTTTTTCCAGAATTAATCAACGACTATATTAACAGACTGCCGGACAGCCAACGGAAGTGGAAATACTGGAACGACCTCTTTGGCAAATCCTGCCAAATCGAAAAAGCGTTCTTCGACACCGCTTACGACGACCTCACGTACGACATTGTCAACGACGGCCAGTACCGGATTCGTAGCTTTGGCCAAAATGGGTACCTTGTGCCGGGCGACGGCGGGCACGTCCTGGCTTTACATGACGACCCTGATGAGAATTGGACGGTATGTGTTTCGCATCGAACGGGGTGGCCCGCGCTCACTAGGCCACAACACAGTGGGAACTAACGAACGCGCGGGAGGGGTACCTGATCCGGAACGTAGGGAGCGGTGCCCTGCTCGGTGTGTCCGTCACGGAGCGTTTCCCGCAGTTCTACGAGGTGAACGCGAGCGGGGAGGGATGCGCATGGTCGCTCAACCCCATCTTGCTGCTCGGAAAACGGGTGTACCAGTAAGCGCAGGCGTCTTCGTGCATGCTTACCCGTGGCTGAGGCGTCTGGAGGTTGTTTGTGTCATCGAAGCTGCAGCTTACGCTTGATGTGGACGTTGGGCAGAACGGCTCCAGGGTAGGTCGCGGGGCGTCCGGTCTCGCCCGTTTACGTCTGACCTCGGTTTGTCGCAGGTATTTGTGTCAAACGGAAACACGGGCTCGAGCCAGATGTGGATTCTCGAGGCTGTCGCTTGAACCTGCACAAAGGCTGGCCCGGCGCCGACGATGACTGTATGTATCTATAGGCGTGCCGGGCACCGCTGTTGCACGTTGTGACTCTGGACGTCGCGTTTAAGTTGTTGTGAGTCTGATTTCTGACCGATACGCTAAGCCTTCAATGCTGGCAGAGACCACATCAATATAGTATGTGTCATGTTCGACTCAGTGCCAAGGTACAAAGGTCACCATGTCTGACGCTAGAGAATCAGTACACAAGGTGGGTTGCCTGAATACACCATGAGAATATGCCCACCGCGTCCTATGCCATCGTCACTACCATCTCTGAGTCCACACGGAAACACTTAAAAAAAGTTGACTTGAATTGTCGTCCCTCGGTATAGTAGGCCGAAATGTTCGCAGTATGTTATGCTTTGAAAGAGTATCGTTCTAGTACTCGTCAATTGACCTGTTCAGCCGTACGGTAGAATTGGACAAGCTAGTAGTATGTAATGACTTTGATAAACCAACTACCAATGCATTTCCAGTAGTACTACAGGGTGTTAGGGATTACATCCGTTGCTCACGCGCTCATACCTAACCTATCTGAGATCGGGGTGTATATTGTATCATAGATGTGCAAGCTAGATCTTCAAAGCTTCATGCATCATGAGTTGGGGTTGCAAGTGTGTAGTAGTACATGTAATGCGTAGACGGCTTATCCTAGATATTAGATCTAAAGGAAAGAAAAAAGATCACGTCCTCTAACATATGTGCTGTGCGAATCGATGCCTGGATTGAATGTGTCATCTTGTGCGAGTAACAGAGGTATGCGCGATCCCACTTTCCTGTAGTGCATATCTGCTGTGCCGACCAAGAACACTGTCGGCACGGAAAAAACGCGTCACTGCGCGACATCGGCCCAAGACCATTATATTGACATCGTGTCTCTCCACCGCTCTGCGACGGCCTCGCCATTGAACACCTCGTGTAGCACCTCCCTCACATCCTCCACATACACGAAGCGGATCCCAGTCTTGACGCTCTCTGGAACATTCTCCTCAATATCAGCGCGGTTGGCTGCTGGCGCGAGGATCGTCTTGATCCCTGCTCGGTGCGCCGCGAGAATCTTTTCTTTAAGCCCACCGACAGGGAGAACTTGGCCCACGAGTGAAATCTCGCCGGTCATCGCTTCCAAGAAATACACCTCAGCTAGACAACACAACCAACCCTCGAGAGATACCCACCAATTTCAGGACTTATTCGTGTTTTGGTGAAGAGCGACACGAGGGCGGACAAGATAGCGGTCCCAGCACTCGGCCCTTCCTTGCCGATACTGCCCTCGGGCATGTGCACGTGGATGTCACGATCGGTCAAGAATTGTTCCTCTGGCGATGTCGTGATCCCGAGTTCGTACGCATGCGCTTTGACCCAGCTTAAACCAATCTGCGCGCTTTCTCGGATGACCTCGCCAAGCTTTCCGGTCAATTGCAGCCCGCCTTTGCCAGGCATGCTCTGCCGTGGGTGAGCAAAGATTGCTACGAAGATGAAAACACTTACTGTGGCTTCAACAGGCATGACAGCACCTGATCCATTGCCTAGATAGCCGAGACCTGTGCTGACGCCAGGCGGCGGCGGGGTAACGTACATCCTGTCCTTGTGGTACACTGGGGGACCAACGTAATCCTTGAGATTCTCTGGAGTAATCCTGACATGAATGGTTTCAGGGACTTGTAATGGCTGTCGCTGCTGAGTTGTCACAGTTTTCAGCTCCGATGGGACGTGGCTCGGACTTCTAGTGGGTGTCTCGCCCAGTTCATTTGGTTCTGGGCCTTGGAATTCCGCATTCTTTGAATCCGTACTAGATACTTCGGGGGTTGGCGTTGGTTCAGGAAATACGTCCTCACCGAGATCTTGAATTAGTTTGAGCGCGGCTTTTCGGTATATCTGCCAGTCATCCAAACTGAAATCAGAAGTCGTCGCAGGAGGGTCTCATAGCTCGTACCTTGTCAATGTGCTTCTTCAGGTTCCGTACACCACTTTCACGGCAATAGTACTTGATAAGCACGTCGACGGCGGACGAGTCGAGAAGAACGTCCGCATCTTTAAGTCCAGAGGATTCTTTTGCTTGAGGGCCGAGATACTTCTCCGCAATGACACACTTTTCCTCAGAGACGTAACCACTAACTTCGAGAACCTCCATTCTGTCAAGTAAAGGAGCGGGTATGGTGTCAAGAGTGTTCGCTGATATTGGTGTGTGGGCGAAATCCTCACAAAGAATTGAGTATGGCTTACCAGTGCAAACGAAAAGAACGCGGGAGAGATCGACGGGGACGTCCATGCTTTATGTACCACGTAAGCCCATAGTCGGAGAACGGATAATAGCACGCACTAGTGATCTAAGAACCCATTGTTCTGCTCGGGGTCCAACATTTCGAGCAACGCACTCGCTGGATCCCCATTAATTCCCCTACCAATTTTGTCCACTTCGTCGATCAGCACGAGGGGGTTCTCCGTGCCGACTCTCTTCAAGGCTTGGATGATCTTTCCGGGAAGCGCACCAACGTATGTCCTCCGGTGGCCTTTGATCTCAGCGACATCAGTCAACCCACCGACCGAGAAACGGAAGAATTGTCTGTTCAGTGCGCGTGCAATAGATTTGCCAATAGAGGTTTTTCCGACACCAGGGGGGCCGACTAGGCAAATGATCTTCCCTTCCACCGTCCCCCGGAGCTTACCCACAGCGAGGAATTCGAGAATACGGTCTTTGACGTCTTTGAGGCCATAATGGTCTTCATCAAGGACCCGTTGTGCATGCGAGATGGAATAGTTTTCCGCAGAATGTTGACCCCAAGGGATCTGGAGAGGAAATGGATATGTAACTAGTCTGGACAAACGAAAAAAAAGCTTGCCTGTGTCAGCCACTCAAGATAGTTACGAGTTACGTTTGCCTCTGACGCTGCAGGTTCCAGACCCATGAGTTTATTCAGTTCCTCGTCGAAAACTTTCCGAACACCCTCTGGCATGTTCAATGCGGCAGCTCGTTCCTTGAACTTTTCAATAAGCTTGTCTTTACCGTCTGACTCCATCCCTAACTCCTTTTTGATGCCTTTGAGCTGCTCCATCAAGTAGTATTCACGCTGCCGCTTTGCAATCTTGCTATCGACATCACGGGCGAGCTTGCTCTGCAACTGGGCATTAATGAGCTCTTTCTTAAGCACTAGGAGCGCCTTGCGGAGACGATCCTCTACAGCGAGACTCTCCAACACGTCCTGGAGCTCGCCAACTTCTCCGCTCGACACAGCCGCTGCGAAATCAGCGAGCTTGTCAGGCTCATCGAAGACATTCGAAGCAACTTGGTTGATCGAAAAATTGGTGATCTGATCACGGAAGAGTGGGTTGAGCTGAGCGATGTCCTTGAAGACGGAGACGATTTCTGACATGAATGCACGGATATACTGATCGTCTTTGTTGTACGGCAGGGTCAGGAGGTTCTCAACATGAACGATCGAGATAGCGTGGTTATGCAAAAATGATGTTTGTACCGAACCTGCCGCTATATCAGAACTATGACGCGTGGCGGAAACCGTATTTTGAATCATTTACCGGGGGAAACCTTAGACATCTCGCCCGTGACAAAACCAGGTGGCGGAGTTGGGGGAGGCGTCTCTGGGGGTGTGACGGTTTGGACATCATCCGGAACAAAATTGGTTATTGGGGGATGTTCACCAGCCTTGAGCAATTCCGTGATCTTTATCCGACGATGAGGATACAGAACAGCCGTAAGACCCTCTTCCTTTTCCTCTCCAGAACCAGTGTTCGAGGTAAATATGCTTGTAACTTGAGCAAAAACGCCGACGGGATACACCGAGTTGATATCCGTGATGACGTCGCTATCTGTATTCTCGTCCTTGAGAAGAAATGCACCAAGATAAGGTTGCCCGCGTTTCATCATCTCCTTGATGGCAGCGACTACTGAAGGATTACGAATGACAACAGCCTTGTAAAAACCAGGAAAGAGGGGACGCCGAGCAATAGGTAAGGCAAGGACCTGTGGATATACTTCGGGGACGGACTGTTTAGCTATCGAACTCGGGGTGGGAGTCCGTTGAGGCGGGGGAGGCTGAGAGTCGGCCGGATCATTACTATCCCCACTTGAGGATGGGGGCGGCGAGCTGGCTGAAGAGCCTTTTGGATCATCGTCCTGCGAGCCTTTCGTGCGCACATGGTCACCACTCTCGCCCGCGTTCTCGGCTGCTTCGGACTCCTCTGGTTCAGCGACATCAGCGGGGTCGTCTGACTTGCTATTCGACCAGCGTGGATAATGCAGGAGCGGAGAAAACCGTGCGGAAGAGAGTCTTGAGGACGAAAAGGACCTCTGTGAGAAGTTTGCAGTCAGCAAGCCGGTGAGCCATGGTGGGCTTGCGTGCAATGGGGGTTGCGAGGCCAACTGGCGTGCACTGCACGCAATGCCAGCACGAAAGCAACGCGAAAAAGACATCTGAAGACGAGGAATCCCCGCCATGCCCAGATGGAAGAACTTGTGTGACTTGAGAAAAGTATGACTCAGCAATGCTTTGTTTAATGTAACCGGACCGGACCAGAGTCTACGCTACCACGAAATCTCTGGTGCTCTTTCTTCCATCTCTATTTCCCCACTGTCCTCTTCCGCCATGGCGTCCGCGAACGTCATTACGCTCGCAACAGTAACATGCACAGGCGCTGACCTTAAGCCGAACGCCGTGTCAATGTCGCCACCTCGCCTCCCCCAAAGATCACGCGCGTAAAGCTCCCGCAGACTCAGGATGAATCGGGGCACGAGTGTAAACGGAGGTATCTGTTGCAGCGCCGAAGTCATTATAGTTAGCCATCCATCTGTGGTATTGATTCCTGCATTGGCCATCACGTTAAAGAGCGCAAATATCAGGATGCTAATGCGCCGTCACCCTACTCCATACGTGAAAAACAGAAAGTGCACATACACAATAAAGTAGATCACGCCTTCTCTTACAAGAAGCTTCATGTAACGGTTGAGTTGAAATAGTTTGGTCAATCGATACATTTGAAGTCCCTCTTTGAGAAATTGAATAGCAGTGAGGAGACACATCAATGCCCCAAGAACAATCTGGACAGAATCTAGAGCTTGTGCCCAAATGGGGGTGGAAACGGCCTTTGACACGCAAAACGAAAACTCGAGCACTTGAGCGGTACCCACTAGACAACCAGAGGGAGACGGTCATGTATCACGGCACAGTTATGAACAATTTTAACCCACCTACGGCACGATGACGAAATCGGGTGCTAAAGACAATGTAATAGACGAGAAATGAGACGACATTCGTGGCGTAGAGTGTGAGGAGGGTGCCAAGGATCAGCTTCGATCGGTTGTATAATGCCCACACGCGTAGAATCATTACCACTGCAAGCCAATGTAATTCATTACACAGAATACAAGAGTAAAGTCTTACAGTCTGCGGCACAAATGTAAATGCAGAGGCACCATAAACCAAAAACATAAATTTCATTGCCTTGAAACGACCTCGATCAGTGTGAGGGTCAGATACATCAACTGTTGCTCACATCTATTTAATGTATTAACTTCCTTGAGACATCAATCTGTGTGGTTAGGACGCATAAACACATACATCTGTAATGGTTCAAGTTTGTAAGTAAGTCGATCGCCTATAGTCCGGGAAGTTACCTCTGTAGAGCCGGGGAAAAAGGTAGTTCCCCCTGTGATCGGGTTGAGTCAGATCAACAACCCGAGATGCCATGATTTAAACACACATATACCAGTTGATCTAATGCAGGGATGAGTGACTTGATATATTGCGAGAGATAAACACCTACATGGCACTCAATAACCCGAAATAACGAGCCTGAGAATTAAAAGGGTTCAATATCAACATAGCCAATGATTGGATACTTACAAGGACAAACAACGTGGACACCCATGTCCATGGTTTGCTCTGCGAACACATCAACGGTAAGGTTGGCCTGACAAAGGAATGCCGCGATTACCCAAACGTATTCTATCTGCATAAATGTTAGCCAGTGAATCCTACGATACGACAGTGAATATAGAGCATACCTCCCTTGACAGGGTAAGGACTAGGTAGTAAAACTCTGGTATCATCCCATGCGAAAAAGATGTGTGCGTGACTTACTGTAATCGTATCCGATCGCAGTGAGCATCATGACTAGGGAGGAAGTAAGCCAAATGGACGCGGAGGTTAACGATCTAAGACACACGGGTCCCATAGTTATTTAGATGGATGCTTGTGACAGCCTGCAGGAGATCGGAGGGGGGCATGGGGTCGATATGGGAAGGTAACTTTGAGCCATGAACTGGGGCAGTTACTTATAAGGTAGGGTGTATGCTCGCGGGAAAGCTGGTAGAGAACCAAGACAACGGGGCAATCATCCCCCCACGCTATCATGAAGGTCATGTGCATAGTAGGTCAATGTCACTTAATAACCGAGGAGTACATTACTACACTTACACTGGTCCTCCAACAACTAGTGTTTCGAAAGAGGTAGTGAATATCAACTTTGAAAGTGGCATAACCAGAAGACGCAGTGACACAGTGGCAAGACAAGGGGTGGCTGAGGCGCTGGACTCGGACCCACCGTTGCCAGATCCTGCACGTTTGATGGTTGGAGTCTTTAGTGACACGTTAGACAAAAAACAAACAAACGGTCTTTGAAGAACTGGACTCTCTGGCATGTCAGTTCTGGGGCACACTGATGTCTTGACCACCGGAGATCTTTGCAAGCCGTTCATTTTGGGTGTAAGTTCAATGGTATTTCCTAGTACGGCTATGCATGTGGCATCGATGATGGTTCCTATCATCCTCGAAAGTAAACTCAATCAAATGTCCAGACCACAGGTGTGAACCATCACACGGTGATGAACAGAGCTTCAAGTGATGATACAGTGACGGCCTCCGCCACTAACGCCCTACCAAAATTTGTCCCCCCCTGCTCATTCGAGTATTCGCAAAATAGTGACTGATAGGCGATCGAATCCAGGATGAAATATATTCTAATTTTGAGAATCTAACTAGTCACTAGTCAAGTTCCAAGCGATCGCGCGCCCCAAG